>PVJO010009145.1:35995-71176 GCA_004026905.1 Hystrix cristata
TTTGAGATAAGGTCTTGCTGTGTAATTCAGGCTGGCCTTGAATTCACTAGGTAACCCAGGCTGGCCTCTAAGTCACAGCAATCCTCCTGCCTCAACGTCCTGAGTACTGGGATTACAAGTGTACACCACCACACCTGTGTAGCTCTTTTTTTTTTTTTTTCTTTTTTTTTAAAGCAATGAATAGTGTTTCAGTGTCTGGATGTGTACCGGAATTTATCCGTTCACCTACTGAAAGCTGTCTTGACTGCTTCCTAGTTTTGGCCATTACAGATAATTTACTATAAAAATCTGCGTGCAGGTTTTGTGTGGACATAATTTTTCAATTTACTTCCGTAAAATACCAAACAAT
Source organism: Hystrix cristata (assembly GCA_004026905.1). Taxonomy (NCBI): domain Eukaryota; kingdom Metazoa; phylum Chordata; class Mammalia; order Rodentia; family Hystricidae; genus Hystrix; species Hystrix cristata. Next base: position 36,345 of record PVJO010009145.1, read on the forward strand.
ACAATTGCTGAATCATATGATAAGAGTATTTTTAGTTTTATAAGAAATTGCCAGCTTGCTTTTCAAAGTGACTTTACTATTTTGCACCCCTACAAGCAATGAAAGAATGATCCTGTTATATCATATTCTCACAAACATTTGGTATCATCAATATTTTGGATTTGGGCCATTCTGATAGATAGGTAGTGCTATCTCATTTTAATTTTTAGTTCCCTAATGATTATATAATGTTCAGTTTCTTTTCACATGATTGATTGCCATAATACATCGTTTTTAATAAGGTGTCTATCCAAGTATTTTGCCCATTTTTAAATCTAGTTGTGAATTTTCTTAGGGTTGAGTTTCAAGAGTTCTTTGCATATATTAAGTAATGGTCCTTTATCATATGTGTTGTGCAAATATTTTCTTAGTCTGTAGCTTGTCATCTTAGTCACTTGACATTATCTTTTGCATTTAACAAAGTTCACCTTGCCAATCGTGTGTGTGTGTGTGTGTGTGTGTGTGTGTGTGTGTGTGTGTATTATAGCCAAAAAGCCATCACCAGGCCAAGAGGAAGCAATTTTTTTTGTCATTGCCATATCCAAGATCATCTAGATTTTCTCATATGTTATCCTCTGGGAGTTTTGTAGTTTTGTATTTTATATATAGGTCAATGGGCTAGTTTGTTTGAGTTAATTTTTGTGGAAGGTATAAGGTCTGATCTAGGATTTTTGTTTTTTTTGTTTGTTGTTTTTTATTTTTTGTTTTTGAGACAGGGTCTCACTATGTAATTCAGGCCAGCCTTGAATTCAGTATGTAGCCCAGACTGGCCTTGAACTTGAGGTGATCCTCCTGCCTCAGCATCCTGAGTGCTGGGATTACAGGTGTGCAGCTTCACACCTGACTTAATCTAGAATTTTTTTTTAATTTTTCTTTCTTGATTTATATATATATATATATTTTTTACCAAGAACATGTATTGGTACATTGTATGCATAATGATCATATTCAGCATGGTTATTTTGTACTCGTACATGATATATCTTGGTTTTCCCCCCTTGTCCCCTCCCCTCCCTCTGTTCCCCCATCCTCCCTATTTGCATCAGGTTTATTTACATTTTTCCTTTTTTTCCCCTTTCCTCTGTTTTCCCCTTCCTTCTTTTCCCCTTTCTCCCTATCTAGTTCTCCTCTCTTTTGTTTTTGTTTCTTTTTTTCTCCTCTCTTTTGAATACTATCTTTTTTTTTTACATAATATCTGCTATACTTCTTTGTCCTTATTTACACTTATGGTTTCTCATATCAGAGAAACAATTTGATGTGTACTCATGAGTATCTGATTTATTTTACTTAAGAGTATGTTCTCCAGGTGCATCCATTTACCTGCAATTAGCTATAGTTTGTCCTTTTTATGGCAGAGCAGTACTCCATTGTGTAGAAAAACCACATCTTGTTTAGCCACTCATTAGTTGTTGGGCATTTAGGTTGTTTCCAAGACTTAGCTATTACAAATTGTGTTGCTATGAACATGGTTGTGCATATATCACTGTGGTATGATGATTTTAATTCTTCTGGGAAGATATCAGTCAGAGGAATAGCTGGGTCGAATGGAACCTCTAGTTGTAGTTTTCTGAGGAATCTCTACACTGATTTCCACAGTGGTGGGACCAGTCTACATTCCCACCAACAGTGGAGGAGTGTCCCTTTTTCCCCACAACCCTGCCAGCATTTTTATTGGTTGATTTGTTGATAATAGCTGTTCTTTCTGGAGTGAGATGGAATCTTAGCGTTGTTTTGATTTGCATCTCACGAATAACCAGTGATTTTGAACACTTTTTCATATATTTATTTGCTATTTTCATTTCTTCATCTGAGAAATGTTTATTCATTTCAGATGCCCATTTTTGGATAGGGTCTTTAAATTTAGGGGGTTTGATTTTTTGGAGTTCTTTATATTTTCTAGATGTTCGACCTTTGTCTGAGGGACAGCTGGCAAAAATTTTTTCCCAATCTGTGCGTTTTCACCCTGCTCTGTTGGTGATTTCTTTTGCTGTGCAAAAGCCTCTTAGGGCTGGGGATTTAGCTCAGTGGTTAGAGTGCTTGCCTAGCAAGCGCAAGGCCCTGAGTTTGATCCCTGGTACAGGAAAAAAAAAAAAAACAAAGAGCCTTTTAATAGGATGTGGTCCCAAGCACTGATTCTTTGTATCGTTTCCCGTGCAGTCTGGGTTCTGTTCATAAAGTTTTTTCCTACCATATGTATTCGAGAGTTCTTCCTATTCTATTCTCCAGTAGATTTAGTGTTTCTGTTTTGATGTTTAGATCTTTGATTCACTTTGATTTTAGCTTAGTACCTGGTGAAAGACATGTATCTAGTTTTAGTTTGTGGCATCTGGCAAGCCAATTTTTCCAGCACCATTCATTAAAGAGGCTATCTCTTTTCCAGTAACAGTGTTTGGCTCCTTTGTCAAAGATGTAGTTGAATGTGCTTGGACTTGTTTCTGCATCTTCTAGCCTCTTCCATTGGTCCTCGGGTCTGTCTTCATGCCAGTACCATGCTCTTTTTATCACAGAAACTTTATACTATAATTTCAAGTCGGGGATTGTAATGCCCCTGCCTTATTCCTGTTGCCCAGGATTGTTTTTGCTATTCTTGGTCTCTTCTGGTTCCAGATGAATTTCATGATTTTTTTCTCTAGTTCCATCAAGTATGTTATTGGTATTTTGATTGGAATTGCATTAAATCTGTATAGTAATTTAGAAAGTATGGCCATTTTCACTATGTTGGTTCTTCCTACCCGAGAACATGGGATGTCTTTCCATTGTCTGAGATCCCTTTCAATTTCCTTTTTTAGAATACTGTAGTTTTCAATGAAAAGATCTTTTACTTGTTTTGTTAGATAGATTCCTAAGTATTTCATTTTTTTGGATGCAATTGTGAAAGGAATATCTTCTGTTATTTCAAACTCAGTGAGTTTGTTATTGGTGTATAGGAATGCTATTTACTTTTGGGTGTTGACTTTGTATCCAGCTACACAACTGAATTTAGTTATTCAATCTAGAAGTCTTTTGGTGGAATTTTTGGTTTCTTCTATGTAGAGTATCATGTCATCTGCAAATAATGATAGTTTAAGTTCTTCCTTTCCTATCTTTATTCCTTTTATTTCTTTCTCTTCCCTGATTGCTCTGGCTAATGTTTCTAGAACTATATTGAATAATAATAGTGGTAATAATGGACAACCTTGTCTTGTTCCAGATTTTAGTGTGAAAGCTTCCAGTTTCTGACCATTTAGTGTGATGTTGGCCATTGGTTTGTCATAGATGACTTTTATCAGATTTAGATATAGACCATCTGTTCCTAATTTCTGTGGAGTTTTTATCATGAATGGGTGTTGGATTTTGTCAGATGCTTTTTCTGCGTCTATTGAGATGATCATGTGATTTTTGTCTTTGATTCTGTTGATATGGTGTATTACATGTATTGATTTGCATATATTGAACCATCCCTGCATCCCTGGGATGAATCCTACTTGGTCTTAGTGTATAATCTTCCTGATAATCCTTTGCATTCTGTTTGCCAGTATTTTATTGAGAATTTTTGCATCTATGTTCATTGGGGAAATGGGCCTGTAGTTTTCTTTTCAGTTGGATCCTTTTCTGGTTTTAGTATTAGGGTAAAACTTGCTTCCAGGAATGATTTTGGAAGTACTGCTTCCTTTTCAATTTCATTAAAGAGTTTCAGGAATAATGGTATTAGATCATCTCTGAATTTCTTGTAGAATTCAGCTGTGAAACCATCAGGACCTGGGCTTTTCTTCGTTGGTAGGTTTTTAATTACCTCTTCAATTTCAGTGGCTGATATTGGGTTATTTAGTATTTTTATCTCTTCTTGATTCAGTTTTAGTAGTTCATATGTTTCTAAGAATCTGTCCATTTCTTCAGTTTTTCATCTTGTTTGAGTATAGGTTCTTTGAAGTAGGTACTGATGATGATCCTTTGGATTTCTGTAGGGTCAATTGTGACTTCACCCCTTTCTTTCTTTCTTTCTTTCTTTCTTTCTTCCTTCCTTCCTTCCTTCCTTCCTTCCTTCCTTCCTTCCTTCCTTCCTTCCTTCCTTTCTTTTGTGCTGGGGGTCGAACTCAGGGCCTTGCACGTGCTAGGCAAGCACTCTAACCACTGAGCTAAATACCCAGCCCCCCTTTCATTTTTTATTGCATGGATTTAGGTCTTTCTTTCCTTTTTTGATAAGATTGGCTAAGGGTTTGTCTATTTTATTTAATCTTTCAAAGAACCAACTCTTGATTCATTGATTCTTTATATTGTTTTCTTAGTCTCAGTTGCATTAATTTCAGCTCCAATTTTAATAATTTCCTCTCTCGTATGAGCTTTGGGTATAATTTGTTCTTCTTTTTCTAGACGTTTGAGGTTCAACATTAAGTTGTTTATTTGAGCTCATTCTGTCTTCCTGATATGGGAGTTCAATGCAATAAATTTCCCTTGTAACACTGCTTTCATTGTATCCCATAGGTCCAGTATGTTGTATTGGCACTATCACTGAACTGTATAAATTGCTTAAATTTCTGCTTTAATTTCTTCTGTGACCCAGCTGTTGTTCAGAAGGATGTTAGTTTCCATGTGTTTATGTGGTTTTTTTTTTAATTTCTGTTACCATTGAATTCCAGTTTTATTGTACTATGGTCTGGTAATATGCATGGGATAATTTCAGTTCCCTTACATTTAGTTAAACATACTTCATGAGCTAGTATGTGGTCTACTTTGAAGAACGTCCCATGTGCAGCTGAGAAGAATGTGTATTCTGCTGTTGTGGGGTAGAACTCTGTAGACATCTGCTAAGTCCATTTGTTCGCAGATTTGATTCAGTTCTGATATTTCTTTGTTAAGTTTTGTCTAGTTGATCTGTCTATTTGTGACGGTGGGGTATTGAAGTCTCCCATTGTAATTGTGTTAGTGTTTATTTGATCTTTCATGCTCCTTAATATTTGTTTTATGTAGTTAGGTGCACCAGTATTTGGCACATAAATATTAATGATTGTTGTTTCTTCCTCTTGGAGTTTTCCTTTGAGAAGTATGTAGTGACCTTCTTTGTCCCTCTTGATCAGTCTTGGTTTGAAGTTCACTTTGTCTGTAATTAGGATAGCTACCCCTGCTTTTTTCTGGGTTCCTGAAATAACCCAGAAAAAATGAAATACTGTTTTCCATCCTTTGATTTTCAATCTACGAATTTCCTTTTGGGTTAAATGTGTCTCTTGTACGCAGCATATTGATGGATCTTGTTTCTTGATCCATTCTGCTAGTCTGTTTCTTTTGATTTGTGAGTTGAGACCATTTACATCGATGGTTACAGCTGTTATATATTGACTTATCTTTGTCATAGATCTTTTCTGTTGTCGGTTCTGTGTTTCAATTCAGTTTAACCGCTTGTCTTGCCTGGTGGATTCTTTTTATTAGTGTCCTTGTAACTATAGTCTCCTTTTTCCTTTTCTAAGATATCCTTCAAAATATTTGTAGAGGTGGTTTGGAGGTCATGAATTCCTTCAGTTGTTCTTTGTCAAGGAAGTATCTTGTTTCATTGTTGAATTTGAAAGATAGTTTGGCTGGGTACATCAATCTGAGTTGGAGATTGTTTTCTTCTAAGGCTTGAAATAAGTGTACTTTCAAGGGAGTTTTTGATTTCTTGGATATTTGTTTGGATCTGTTTCATGGGTTTCATTTCTTTCCTGAATTGAGCGGTCAAGTTTTCTGTTGGTTTTCTAAGCTCCTCTGTTTTTTTGTCTGTGTCTACTCTAAATTCACTAAGCAAGTCTTTCATTATGATTATCATCTCTTTCTTGGCCAATTATTTCTAATCTGATGTTCTTTATAGCCTCGTCTGTTTTTCAACTTCTGCTGCTATCATTTCTAAAAGTTTCTTTGGGTGTTTTCTGATTTCCTCTATTTCATTGTCTTCTGGATTTGTTCTGGGTGGGCTGGAGGTCTGGGGTTGTATTTTACTTCTATGTCTCGTCATTTTCTTTGTGCCTATATGTATTTCCCCCCTTTTAGTTTCAGTGTTGATTTTTATATTTTGTTTATGGGAGATTACTTGAAGACAAGTATCAGTGCTTTCCAAGGAGAAGTCTGTTCCTTCAGTGTCTTCTAGGTATATGTGGCTCTTGGCTTTTGTGTCTGTCTCAAGACCCTAGACTATGTTAATGATTATTACCGCAGATAGTTACAGATTGCCATGTGAGAAAGTACAACTGGTTATAACCTGTATAATACCCTTGTTACACTAGTACATTAGCAGTAGCAATAGTACTAATTACATTCATGAAATTGACCAACTGTAGTAACTGTTACCTTTGTATTTTTAACCATAAGAGCAAGGTCAACACAGTTATAAAGCAGAATCCAGTATAAACCAGGAATTTGTATGTAGTAGGTTTCCCGTTAGTAAAGTGGTTTTTACCTTGCTTGGGGGGGGTGGGTAATGAAGGATAGGGAAAGGTAGAGAGGTCAACGAAGAGAGTTCTAGTAGATGCAAGCCTTGAGGATAAAGGGATGTTACTTATACTTTGGGAAACTTGAGTAGATAGTTTAGAAAGAGTGAAGGGTGGGAGTAATGGGTCAAACCATATAGAATCTAGACAATATTCACTCATGAAAAATGAAAGAGAGAGAGAAAACAGAAAAAAGAAAAATCACAGCATTTAGTTGAGAATGGCAAGGGAGAGAAAAGGGAGTAGAGAGGAGAGATATGAGCAAGAGTAAGAGTCAGTAAAAGTAAAAACCTAAACAACAACAAAAAGAATAGGTAGAAAAGAGAACATATCAGACAGGTAACAGAATGAATAAGAAAGAAAAAAAGAAAAAGAAAAACAAAATAAATATGTACATATACTCTATATACATATAATATAGTGGGATTTCTCAGGTGTCTACCGCTCTCTGGTGGTGTGCAGGCCAAAACCTGATTCTGTGCTTGTTAGCCCTACTGAGGCTGCAGTGGTTAGTGCTAGGTACTGTGTTGATCCTGGCCTCCAGGCGTGGACTCTGGGGCAGTTTTCAGCCTGCAGCTCTCTAGGAGATCCTTGTTAGCCTGCCCATGTCTCCTTACCCTTTATGCTTCTAAAACTTTCCTCAGTGGCGTGGGTATTATTGGCTCTACTAGGTAGTGATGGCTTGGATCAGAAGAGAAGTGTTTAAAAAAAAAAGAGAGAGGGGAGAGAGGCAATGGTGCCTTCTGTCCAAGATCTTTCCCACATTAATTGAGTTTCACCCTGCTGGTGCACGGGCAGAGCCGGCACAGATCAGCAGCCCAGGAGCCTGCAGACTGGCTGGCTTAAACCAATCTAGAATTTTTATATGTGGATGTGTAGTTGTTCCAGCACTTGATAAGACCACTTTTACTCTATTGTATTGCCTTTGGTCTTTGTCAAATTTGTGTGAGCCTGTCTGTTCCACTGATTTATTTGCCCATTCTTTTGTCAGTACTACACTCTCTTAGTCAGTGTAGTTTTATATTAAGTTGATGTCAGATATTGTCAGTCCTTTGACTTTTTTCTCCTTCAATACCGAGCTGACTCTCCTGAGTCTCTTGCCTTTTCATACAAACTTTAGAAACAGTTTATCAGTATACACAAAATGACTTACTTGACTTTTTATTACGATCACAGTAATCTGTAGACCAACTTGGGAAAAAACTGTCATCTTGAACAGTATTGAGTTTTCTTATTTTTTAATTTTGGGGTGGGGGAGGATGCTGGGGATCAAACTCAGGCTTTGTGCTTGCTAAACAAGTGCTCTGCCATTTTAGCTAAATCCCCAACCCATGAGTTTTCTTATTTTTTAACAAATATTTTTACTGTACATTTATAATATCTATATAGTTGTATCAAATAGTCTTCCCTCCTATGTTTCTTCTATTAATCTTTACATTTTGGTTAAAACATAATTCTCAATTAGGAGTACTTAAAAATGGTTTTCTCTATATATATACATGCATGCATACACACAGATTTTACTCTTTTTACAAATCTTTTTGCATTCCTCTTTTTTGGAGGGAGGAGGTGCTGGGGATTGAACTCAGAAGGCAAACACTCTAACCACTGAGCTAAATTCCCAGCCCTACATTCCTTATTTTTTAAAAGCTGAAAAGGAGAGGAAAATGAAAATGTTCTGTTGGGTAAGCAGTAGCTGTGGAAAATTTTTTTTTTAACAATTTTCAGATAATGGAGAATTTTGCCTAAATGATTAACAACTATTACAACACCATTTTTAGCCCAGCTTCATACTGTATTCTGTCCAAAGTCCTTAATTGCTTTCCTTTCACCCAGAACTGAGAATATGAGCATTGTTTATGATTGATTTATGTTTAGTAACTTTTATCACATTGTCAAATGTTCTATTTTTACCCTTGTGATTTTGTGATTTCTTTTGTTTTGTTTTTGTTTTTTGAGACAGGGTCTCACTATGTAGTTCAGGTTGGTCTTGAATTTACTATGTAGCCCAGGCTGGCCTCAAACTGATGGCAATCCTCCTACCTCAGTGCTGGGACTACAGGTGTGTGCCACCATGACTCACTTGCATTGTCTTTTGTTGTTGTTTTGTTTTTTTCAAACCGAGTCTCACTATGTAATCCAGGCTGGCTTTGATCTCATTATGTAGCCCAAGCTGGCCTTAAACTCACGGCATTCCTCCTGCCTCCACCTCCCAGATGGTAGGATTACAAGCCTGCACCACCATGCCTGGCTTTTGCAGCATCTTTATGCTTAGAACGGCCTTCCTCATCCTGAGTCCACATACATATTTGTATATTCACTTTTAAATGTTTTTTAAGTATTTAATTTTTTAACTCAATTGGACTTTATCTTGAAAGTATTTGAGAGGAAGCAATGCTCTAATTCCCTTCCCCTAAATACATATGTTTCCCAAAACCATTTCCTATTGATTTATCAAGAATAGAGGTGGGGCTATGGGGATTTAGCTCAAATGGTAGAGCACTTGCTAGGCACCCATTGATCCCCAGCACCCAAAAAAAAAGGAAATGTACACATATATAAAGTCAGCCTTACAATCTTTTTCCTAAATCTCATTGGGAAAATTGTATATATTCCCAATTTTGGAATATGGTCATGTAGGAATTGAGCTGGGTCTTATCAGATCAGTGTTGATGCACTATCTAGCTCTTTCAGAGTTATAAAAATCTAATAATGTGTCATGGGTTTAGTGATCACAACTTGGGAGAAGTGGGGAAATATTCAAAATTTTTTGTGGCTACACCCATCGAACCCATCTACCTTCAAGGTGCTGCCATGCTAGCTGTGGCAGACTTCTACCTACATCTTCCCCCTTTCCTGCCCCAGGCCTCTAGGAGGAGCATGTCCTCTTTCCCCTGAGGCATGATTACCATTTGGGGGGAGGTTGCTGAGGATGGAACTCAGAGCCTTGTGCTTGCTAGGCAAGTGCTCTACCACTGAGTTAAGTCCCCAACCCCTGTGATCACCATATTGAATTACTGCTTGGGAGTTGCATGAAGATGGGGCTTGTAAGGAAATTGCTCCCCAATCCTTTTTTAGTACCTAGCTCAGTGTAGAGCACAGAAATCTGAATGGATGCCTAAGTCACTATTATTGATGGAAATGTGCCACTGTCCTCTTTTAGGTTTGAGATAAAGGATTAGAAGTCAGCTATGCAGTGTCTAATTCAAAGAATAGTATATTAGTACAGTCATCCTACCTTCTTCATAATTCTCACTCTGAAGACTGTTACCCTGCCCAAAGCAATCAACGTGGGAGCTTTAAGAAGGATAACTACCTAACTTTCATTCACAAATTTGCAGTTTGGCCTGTGGACTTTTAAACAGTTGTCAGGTGATTCTAAAGTGCAACCAAGGCTGAAAACACTGCTTTTATTTTTATTTTATTATTATTATTTTTTGATTTTGTTTTTGTTTTGAGACAGGGTCTCACTATGTAATTCAGGCTGGCCTTGAGCTCACTATGTAGCCCAGGCTGGCCTCGAACTCAGTGATTCTCCTGGTTCAGCCTCCCAAGTATGGATTACAAGCATGCAACACCACTTCTGGCTGAGAACACTGCTTCTATTATGTTTTTTTTAAAACACTGCTTTTAAAGCATGTTCTTAATAAAATGTATTTCTAGGACTACGGAAGTAGCTCAGTGGTAGAGCATTAGCCCTGTATGCATGAGATCCTGGGTTCAATCCCCAATAGTGCCAAAAAAAAAAAAAAGACATGTTTTTATTTATATAATGATTCATGTTGAACTCCTTGGTAAACATACTTATTAAGCTCCCAAAAGATCACTGGTCCTGTGAACATATTTTAATAGCCAGGAAGATGCCACCCAAAATGCTCTAGTATTTCAAATCATTTAAACATAGTTATAATAATTTAGGACCTCATCTAATGTGACTCCTCATTTTCCAGGTCAGCATGGATTCCTGGTTCATTCTTGTTCTGCTGGGCAGTAGTCTGATACATGTCAGTGCCAACAGTACTACCACAGGTAAGTTGTCATTTGAAAAGGCTGATACTTGAAGTAGGATTTTGTTTTTCCTTTTAATGACCCAAATTTGAAGACTCAGGTGGCATTAAAGAAAAAAGTATTAAAAATTTACTTAGCTTTTAAGGACTGTAGCTCAATGATAAAGCACTTGCCTGGGATGCCTGAGGCTCTCTGTTTGACTCCCAGCACCACGGAAAGAAAAAATGGTGGTAAAACTGTTTTCTTTGGAAATTTCTGTATTGTATTGACTGCATTATTGCACAAACTCTATTCTGTTTTAAATATATCAAAGAGATTATATGTCCTTTCCTGAACAGCAAAATAAATTATTGATATTTAAAACTCTGTGTATTGATTCTGAAGAACTAAGTGAAGACTCTTGTTTCTGCTTCCTTTAGATAGTAGTCCTTTGGAGGAGGTAAGAAGGGTCCAGCATTAGATAAAAATGTGTGTCCATGGGAGGGGTATCTTTGCTTGAGCAAATATTTGAAGAGTTTATTAAAGCTTATTGCTTCGTGTCATAACTTTTGAGCTTCACCTTCTTCGTATGATGTTCCTGTATTTTTTGGTGTTTGTAGTTTCACCTTCCTTGGGATCAATTAAAGCATCAACAACAGAATCCTTGAGAGGAGAGAACAAAACTTCAAATCCAACCTCTTCGGTAACTTCTCTTTCTCTGGCACCAACATTCAGCCCAAATTCAACTCTGGGACCCACCTATGTAACCACTGTCAATTATTCATACTCGGACAATGGGACCATGAGAATAATACGCACTAATTCTGTAAGCACTACCATTTCACCAAACGAGACGCGGCTTCCAGACAACCAGTCCGCAGATGCCAGAACACAGCCCTGGCAGGGGATTTCCAGCACTGCAACAACCACTCCAAGAAACTTCACTTCTTCAGGTACCAGAGTTGGTTGGTTTGTTCTTTCTTTGTATGTATTTTCTAGACATAACATTTCCTGAAATGAGTTAAATTACCCAAGCAAAGTAATATGACCTACATGTAAGGAATTTTTTAGAATATCTGATTAGCATAGAGTTAAGAGGGTATATTTCTGTTAGGTGAGATCCTGGTTAGATTGGGGAAATTTAAGCACATTTAAAGATAATAAAAAAGGTTGGAAATAAAGAAAAAGAGGGAAGTTAGTTGATAATACAAGAGACTGAACATGAAAGGGCACAAAGACTAAGTAGTAGGGATTAGCCTTAAAAAGGAAGGGTTCTATGGAGACCATGGGAAGGAGAATGGAAATAGATGGCCTGTGATAATTAGAGAGTGTGAGAGTAGCTCAGGGAAACTGTTAAGTCATAGTGCCAACAGAGCCCAGCCTTCTCTCTTCTTGAATTAGAGTCACTGGGTTAAAGTAGAGGTGGTCTGTAAGATCGAATCAGAGCCCTGGGTCTTAGACCAGGTAGGGCAGGCCAAGTTTTTTTTACTTCTTTGAAACTCAGGTTCGGGGTCTGTAAAAGATGGTTAAGACGGTTCCTCAAAGTGCTTCCATGCAGAGTAAAGGAATAATCATTCTCTGGTTGCCATATAACTGCTATTTTTCTTTAGACAAAATTACTGTTTTTCATCTGTGATCCTATCCTCTGTGCTCAGATTTCTTCCCTGTTAAATGGATTCCCTGAGTGGAATCATGTCTGGCTCATGGTGGGCATTCAAAGCTGAATTGAATCTCCTTTAGTTCCTACAGGTGACATTTTTCAGCCAAAGCTCACAGCCCAGGCCCTACCCCTGCCTGCTTTAATCTCATTTGCCTCCTACTGCAACATAGTATTTGTAGTTAAGAGCCCAGTCTGCACAGCCATACTATCTGTTTGAGTCCCAAGTCTGCCATAAGGTAGCTGTGTGGCCATAGGCAAGTTTACTTAAATTTGCTGCACCTCAGTTTCTTCATCTGTGAAATAGGACTGAAAATAGTAATAGTTCTTATCCTCATTTAATTCAGATTAAATAAATTAACACAGGTAGATTACTGATTCTGGTGCCAGAACATGGTAAGCATTCTTTTTCATTGTTAGCTGTTTTCTTTACAATTATTGTCCTGGTAGCTGTCAATAAAATAATCCCGTAAGTCTTGATGAAATAGGGAACTGCAAACAAAAATAGTATTTGTTTTGTGCTTTAATATTAATTATAGTTTTGCCATAAAACAGTGCCTAGAAGATAGTAGTGACAGTTTTATAGAATTAATTCCATGAGGTAAGTTCCATGTTTTACTAGTGAAGGGGTTTTGCAATGATGAAATCATGATTTTTTGCCGGGGGAGGGTGGTGTGGAGAACAAACTGAGGGCCCTTTCACTTGCTGGGCAAGTGCTTTACCACTGAGCTAAAACCCCCAACCCTGAAACTGTGACTTATAGAGTATTTTCCAAAGTGCAGATTATGATACATTCATGAAATTAGTTTAACAGACTGCTATTAGTGTTTGTTTTGCTTTAATGTATGGTGCTATTCCATTTTTGTTCTTTTAATGTTATATGTATAACTTCATGAAATTTTTGTCTGCTGTATATACAGACACACTTGGACATGAGTACTTAAAACAGTGTAAAATATATTTCTTGCTATTGGTTATGGCTATTCCTTAGGGAGGAAAGGTAGAATAGCTTGTGCAAGCTGAAAGAGAAAATGGAAGGAGTGAGATTAATACTCAAACCCAAGTGATTGCAAGCCCATGTTCTGTTCTTTACTGCCTTTAACTATTCTGTGAGGTGACCGTGGATAATTATCTCAGTACATTCTTAATTCAGACTGTAGATAGAGGTTAAACAATTTGCTTTATTTATCAAGTCAAGTAGCAAATTAGGAATATTTCTCACTTTTGTGGTCTTTCCACCCTGCTGGTAGGAAACTTAGTTATCCAGACATTGACTTATGTTCATATTATGACATAACTAATAATCCATTTATTGTACATTTAACCCATTTCATGTGAGAAGAGCCCGAGACTACCTGTCACTGGTGGCTTTTATTCAAGACCAGTGAAACACAAGGAATCCATTATGGCACATGAGGATTGCACAGTCATAAACCCCACATCCTACTCTTCACCACCATCTTAACAACCCTCTAATCTTCCTGTAATTCTTATATTCTAATTTTTATTTAAATAATTATTTGATATTTTGTATTATTATGACTAAAATATTACTTATTGCTCAACTATAATGTTACTTTTTTTCTTACACAGTTTTTCCTGAACTTAAGATTTGCCTTATTTTTTGTTCCATTTTCTGTTTAATAATTATTGCTTCTCAGTTCCTTCCACATTCTCCAGAGACTCAGCATAGTTTTCTGTAAAGTCAGGCCTATTAGATAATCTGGTTTTGTTTCGTCTTGTTTTGTTTTAACCCAGAAAAACTCCTTCCGAGTTCTCCATTCTCTTACTCCAATTTAGGATTGTTGAGCTCAGGCTCCTGCACAGGTCTCAGCCCGGGACTCCCTTCTCTGTCATTCTGGAACGCTCCTTGTTCTTCCACACTTCCATGTTGTCATATCCTTCTTGTCCTTTGTCATTTAGTAGAATACATTTTCCAGGGACTTCTTGAGAAGGAGGCCCATAGTAGGTATATTGCTGGCACATGATATATCTAAAAGTGTCCTCAGTGCTATGTATATAAAGTTTTTGTTTCTGTTTTGAGATGAAGTCTCACTTGCTGCCCAGGCTGGCCTCAAACTGGGAGTCCTCTAGCCTCAGCCTCCTGCATATCTGGGATGACAGGCATGTGCCATTATGCCTGGCTTTCCCACAGAATTTGTTGGGGGGAGGGCAGTGCTGGGGATTGGACTTAGGGCCTTGTGCTTGCTAAGCTAGTGCTGTACCACTTGAGCTAAATCCCCAATCCTTCCCATAGAATTTTTTAAGTATTGTCCTAACCGCTGATTACTAATCTTGGAGAATCGTGCTATTCTAATTGCTGATTTTTTGTGTATTTTTAGGATCTTCTCTGTTGCTGGTATCCTGAAATTTCACAAAGATGTGTCTTTGAGTTTTATATTTAGCCATTATTCTGGGTACTTGATAGGCTCTTTGAAACCTTGGTCCTTCCGTTCTGGAAAATTCTCTTGTATTTGAAAACTACTCCTTCCGTTCTCTGTTCTCTTCTAAAATGTATTTTTTTAGATATTGGACATTATCCTGAATTCTCTTAATGTTTCTTTTCTATGGATCTTTGCTTCGAGTCTCTTTTTATCCTTTTGAAAATAAGAGCCAGGTATAGGGGCACACACCTGTAATCCAAGCATTCTGGGGGGCTGAGGCAGGAAGATTGTAATTTTGAGCCTAGCCTGGGCAATGTAGCGACTTAGCAAGACCCAGTCTCAAAATTCAAAAACAGTGTGGGGATGTAGCTCAATGCAAAGGCCCTGTGTTCCATCTTCTGTACTGGAATAAGAGAACAGAAGAAGAAGTAAAAGAAGCCAGACATGTGGTGCCTACTCATAGTTCTAGTACTAGGGAGGCTGAGGTGGGAGGATTGCTTGGAGCTCATGAGTTCAAGATTAGCCTGGAACATAGCGAGACCTCATCTCAAAAAAATAAAAGGAAGAAAAGCAAAGACACATGTTCATTCCTGGACATGGCTGCTTTCAATTAGTTTATCATACTTGTTCTGTATATATACTTTGTCTGTGTGTGTGTGTGTTGGGGTCTGAACACAGGGCCTCACCCAGGTACTCTACCACCGAGCTACAACTCTTTCCTGCTTATTCTGTTTGCTCTGCTCTGCTTTGCTTTGGTTTTCTGAGACAGGGTTTCAGTGTGTAATCCAGGTTGCTCTGAACTCACTGTGTAACCCAGGCTGGCCTCGAGCTCGTGATCCTCCCATCTCAGCTTCCCAAGTGCCGGGGGTTGCAGGCATTTGCCAACACGCCTAGCTCGTTCTGTATTTTAATAAAGAGCTACTTCATTGTGTCTCCCCACTAGCAGACATTCAGGTTGTTGTCAGTGTGGTTCTCACCAACAATACAGTTTGTCGTTTCAGACACATATGAAGCTGAGTGTGGGGATACATGCCCAGAGTCTCAGCACTTGGGAAGCTGAGGCAAGAGGATCGTGAGCTCACAGCCAGTCTGGGCTACAAATGAGGCCTTGTCTCAAAGAAGAGACACGCCATGAGAATGTTACTAGGATATGTTGTGCATTCATAAATTATGGATATTATCAAATTTCCCTCTTTTGAGAAATATATCCCTATTAGCATTATGTCAGAGTGCCTGTTTTCTACACATTCTTCAGTGATCAAATTAACAAACTTCTGGATCACTGCCAACCTGACAGGTAAAAAATAACATCTCACTGTATCTTGATTTATACTTTTCTGAGCGGTTGAGAACCTTTCCATATATATAAATGGATTTTGTTTTATTTCCCCTCATACTGGGGATTAAACCAGTGGCCTTGGACGTGCCAGGCAAGCACTCTTTTCTTTTTTTTTTTTTTGAGACCGGTACCAAGCTTTCCTACCTCCGCTTCCCAAAGCTGGGATTACAGGCATTCCCAGCGGCTCTTTCCTCCCCCTACCTTCTGGTGTGGGAGATGGAGCACTGGGGCACTTCACCACTGAGCTATACCCCCAGCCCTTTGGATTTTTTTATTTTGAGACTGGATCTCCATAAGTTGCCCAGGCTGCCCTTGCACGCGCCATCCTACTAAGTACCTGAAATTACAGACATGTGCCACCATGCCTGGCTCATTTTGTACTTTTTTCATGTTTTGTTTTGTCTTGTTTTTGTTAGTTTAAATGGAGTATTTTCCTCTGTTATATTCCCTAATTTACTACTATTGAGAATATGAAGACTGATTTCTGAAGGTATATTTTATATTGACCATTTTCATAAATTCTCTTAATATTTGAGATAATTTTCTTCAATAGTTATCATAAATATCCAGCTCATCTCATCTGCAAGTATCCTCCAGATTTTTAAAACTTTTTCTTTGTTTTATGCACTCGAATTAGCAAATACCTCTAGAGCAAAAGAAGGCCACAGTGGCAAAGCAGATGGCCAGGTGTTGCACTTGACCCTGAGGACACTTTCAGTGGTTTTCACATGGCACTAACTCTTGGGTTTGCGATACACATTTTATTGTGTCATGTTCAAGATACATAAATTTATTCTTGTTTTAAAGAACATTTATGTCAGGTAAATCTTGCCAGTTGCCAGTTCAGCATCAGTAAGCAAGTAGTATCTGCATGATTTTCTTTTTCTTTTTTTTTTTTTTGTTGTTTGCTCTGTTACTACGGTAGATTGTGTTAATTGTGAATTCTTTATTTCCCTGCAAAAACAAGTCTGCTTAGTAATGTTTTAGCATTTTCGTAGCAAACTGTTGCGATTTGTTTGATACTTTTTTATTTAGGACCTTTTCCATTGATATTTGCAAGTTATTTTTAACTGAGCTTGGTCCATGTTTTTCCTTTGTGTGTGTATGCTGTTTTTGATAAATTTTAGTTATCAGTGTTTTGTTTTGCTTCATGGGAAAGAATTTCAAAGTTTACATTCAAAACTATGCATGTCATTGGGCATGGTGGCACATGCCACTAGTCCCCTGTGTTCAGGAGGCCAAGGTGGGAGGATCACAAGCTTGAGGCCAGCCTGGGCAACTTAGGGAGATTCTGTCTCAAAATAAATTTTTTAAAAAGGGTTGGGAGGGCTGGGGATTTAGCTCAGTGGTTAGAGTGCTTGCCTTCCAAGCACAAGGCCCTGAGTTCAATCCCTAGCACCAAAAAAAAAAAAAAAAAGAAAGAAAGAAAAATGGTTGGGGATATGGCTCAGTGGTAGAGCACTTGCCTAGCATTTGAGAGGCCTTTGGTTTAATCCCCAGTACTACAAAATAAAACTATGCCTTTCATTAATATTTTTGAATTTATTTGAATGAATTTGAAGAAAAGTCATCTGAAAATTATTTAATTTCTTTCATAGCCATAAATAGTTTTTCATTTTATATATTTTTTCTTCCAAAGAACCTACTATTGTGATTAGTTCAGTCACTTTTCATTTGTTTGGATTATTTATTTATTTATTTATTTTGGTTTTTTTGAGACACAGTCTCACTGTGTAGTTCATGCTGGTCTTGAACTCACTATGTAGCCTCAGCCGGCCTCAGACTCACAGTGATCCTCGTGCCTCAGCTCAGCCTCCCGAGTGCTAGGATTACAGGCATGCACCACCACACCTGGCTGGATTTTTATTCTTTCTGCCTTCTCTAGATTTATTTTGTGCTATTTTTGACTTCTTAAATGATTGATTTGTTTATTTTTATTCTCTCTAATTAATTAACATTTAACGCTAAGGTATTCCTGCAAGTAGTTTTGTTAGAGTGCAGTCTAAACTGATTGACAAAGATAAACCAAAATTCAGTGACTAAAGTAAGACGAAAGTATCCTTCTCTGCCTGGAAGTAGGCAGAGGGGTTTGCCTTATCAGACACCAAGCCCCTTTTCGGTGTGAACCTACCATCCCAATGAGGTTGCTTTTATCTGCATGATTATCTTCTTTCAACATTGAACTCTAGGTCCAGCCTTTAAAAACAGAAGAAATGGAGACAGACAATTTTTTTTTTTTCCAAAAGCTGTGCCTGAAATTACCCACATTTCTTTTGCTCACATCCCATTGCTAGAATTTATCACCTGACTACACCTGGCACAAAGGATCTCTAGTTGGACAACTTTGTGCTCAGATAAAAAACAGGAGGGTTTGTACCAAAGACAAGAAGAGGTGGGGATAAATATTGGGGAAGAGTTGGTAGGTTCTGCTACTAAAGTCTTTTCACCATGGATATTTTTTAGATATTTCTAAATTTTTATTTTTAATTTTCAAGTATTATCTTACTTTGTTAATTTCTGATTTTATCACATCTTGATAAAAGAATATTGGACTGTTTCTACTATCAGGAATTTATAAAGGCTATGGATATTCCACAGTCTTTGAAAAGGAAGTTTATATATATATTTTTTTTAATTATGTATCTGTGTATCTACCAAATAGATTTTATTACCTCTTATCAATGAGGTCTTTTATATTCTTACTGAATTTTGTCCTCTTACATTTTAATTGTTCAAAAGATATAAAGTCCTAATAGCATGTATTCGTATTTTTCGTTGCATTACTTACAGAAGAAGAATCAAGCCACTGACTACAGTTTAGTAGGTCTGGGCAACCTGTTTCCCAGTTGAAGAATGCTTCATTCTACCCTCAACATTATTCATGTATCTGTATTCCTAGAACTTGTTTTATTTTATCTTAAATTGAATAGTAATGTTTTTCTTTAACCTGAGTGAATGTTTCTGTTTTTCACTTATTACACAGGTAATTCTGACTCGAAGGACAGAAGAGGTGAGCCACTCACCTTGTATCTGTTGTCCCTCTTACACAGTAAACAGTATTCATTTGTGTTTCCTCTGCTCAGTCTGTGGTAACCTTACGCATCTGTGGCTGTGTTGTTTATTTTCCCTTAAGTTGTTTCTGTATTCATCTTACAGAAAAGAGTAAGAGAAACAAGTATTCCAAATGTTTTAAAATGTAGATTACCGGTTCTAACAGCTTCATTGTATTTTAACAACTAGTAAAATAAATACTATCTTACTTCATCATGTTCCCTTGTTAATGTTAACCTTTAATGGGTGATTTTAGGCCATAATTTGTATGCCATAGTTAATTTCTGATTTCTAGGCTATAGTTAGTTACCTGTAAATGTGTTGATTTCATATTGGTTTTCTTCTATTCTATAAAACCCTTTATGGATTTTATGGATTTTTCAGCACTCTCACATAGAACTCCCCATGGCCTGATATGCTATGTCTGTGATCAGAGCTGGACTCTAATATCCAGTTACCAGAGAACAAGGGTGTATGCATTCTCTTGAAAGAATGGAATGTTTTGCTGTGGACAACAATAAAGCTGCCATCAAAAGAGCATGAGAGGGAAAGAGAGGGGTCAAGTGACATTCTATGAAAATGACCAATTGAGTTTGAAAAATGATGCTCTGTGAAGGACTTTTTTTCCATCATGATTTTGTATTTATCAAATCAGGTTTGAGAGTTTTGTGTCTGTCCCCTACCCCATTATACTGGTTAGCCATTGTAATTTTCCCTGCATAATTAAGTAATAGAACATTATGACATCCCACTTGGTAGGGAGTATTTGAGTCAGAAAAGTAAATACTCTGACCCTGTGTATGTTATCCATCTGCCTCTATTTGATGAGGAATAATTGTAAGGTATGTATCATACTCTAGAGATTTTCCTTGCTTTTCCAGTTGTTGCATTCCTAAACTCAGGAAGCAAACACTAGATTAATGGAATGTCCTTGCTATTCAAATTCATTTATCAGACTCACCATATCGAAGAATTTAGTAGATTTATATTGCAGTAGATACTCATACTTGTTTTCTAAAACTACTCTTTTAAGCAGTGTTATAATAAAATAAAAAAATCAAAGCGATAGACTTTAAAAGTAAGATCTGTTACTTTTTCTTCTACTCAATGTGTATCTTCATAATATTCAGCCTTTTTCTTGTCCCAAATATACCTGTCTTACCTAGCTAATATTTAAATGGTTTTAATATTATGATTGAAAAGAAAATTATCTTGATCATTGCTATTTGTGACTGTGGCAACCAATGCAACAATCATCCAAAACATCATATACTCCATGACCAAGTAGGCTTCATCCTAGGAATGCAAGGATGGTTCAGCATACACAAATCCATATATCTAATACATCACATAAACAGAATCAAGGACAAAAATCACATGATTATCTCAATAAACATAGAAAAGCCTTTGATAAAATGCAACATCATTCATGCTTTTAAAAAATGCCAAAGAAGGTATAGAAGGATCTTATCTCAATCTGATAAGGCCATTTATGACAAACCTACTGCCAAGATTATATTAAATGGGGGAAAACGGAAAGCTTTTCCTCTAAAATCAGGAACAAGACAAGGACACTCACTAATACCACTCCTGTTTAATATAGTACTCAAAACATAAGCCAGAGTAATCAGGCAAGGGAAATAAAGAAATGGAATATGTACCGGAAAGGAAGAAGTCAAATTACCATTATTTGCAGATGACATGATCCTCTACATAGAAAACCCCAAAATTCTACCAAAAGACTCTTAGAATTAATAACAAAATTTACTAGTGTAGCAGGATGTAAAATCATTATACAAAAATCAGTACTGTTCCTGTACATGAATAGTAATAAACTCACCAAGAAAGAAATTAGGAAAATAATACCATTCACAATAGCATCAAGAAAAGTTAAATATTTAGGAATTAACCTAATCAAGGAAGTGAAAGACCTCTACAACTAAAATTACAGTAGTCTTAAAAAGGAGATCAAAGAGGATATCAGAAAATAGAAAGATAACACCTATTCCTGGATAAGCAGAGCCATTGTCAAAATGGCCATATTTCTAAAACTGACATATAGATTTAATGCAGTCCCATTCAAAATACCAGTAGAATTCTTCACAGAACTGGAGAAAACAATCCTAAAATTCATACAGAACTAGAAGAGACCCAGAATTGCAAAAGCATGTCTGGGCAACAAGAGCAAAGCAAGAGGCATCACAATCCAGATATAAGTTACACTACAAAGCTACATTGATAAAAACAGCGTGGAACTGGTGGAAAAATAGACATGTGGATCAATGGAACAGAATAGGAGAATGCAGAAACAACCCTGGGCACATTCAGCTATCTGATCTTTGACAAAGGAACCAAAAACATAATACTGGAGGAAAGATAGCCTCTTTAACAAATGGTCCTGGGGAAACTGGCTACCATGCACTAAACTAAAAGCAAAATAGATCAAAGATCTAAATGATAAAATAGAAACAAAATGCTGAAGATAAAATAGATAAAACTCTTGAAGAATATGTATAGACAAGGACTTTATGACTAGAACCTCAGTTGCCCAAGAAATAACATCAAGAATCAACAAATGGGAAAATACCAGATTTAAAAGCTTCTGCGTCATGTATGGGTACGGAATTAATGTAATGAATGTGACCATTGTATGTAGAATGTACCAATACATGTTCTTGGTTTAAAATAAAATAAAATAAAATAAAATAAAAAAAAAGCTTCTGCGCACAGCAAAATAAACAAGCAACAGAGTTAATAGACCACCTATAGGGTGGGAAAAAATTTTGCAAACTATTCCTCGAACACAGAACTAATATTCAGACTACATTAAAATGTGTAAAATATTAGACCCTCCAGAGTAAAAGACCTAGTCAAAAAATGGGTAACTGTAGCAAGCACAAGGCCCTGAATTCAATCCCCGGCACCCTCCCCCCACCTCAAATGGGCAACTGAAATGAATAGACACTTCTCAGAAGAAGTACAAAAGGCCAGTAAATACATGAAAAAATGTTTGCATCTCTGGCCATTAGAGAAATGCAAATTGAAACCACACTGAGATTCCATCTTATTCCAGAAAGAATAGCTATCATGAAGAAATCAATAACAAATGATGAGGCTATGGGCAAAACGGAACCCTTCTATATTGTTGGTGCAAGTGTAAACTACTATAACCATTACGGAAGTTAGTGTGGTGATTCCTCAAAAAACTGAAAATAGAAATTTCATTTGACCCAGATACTCCCCTTCTGGGTATCTCCCAAAAGAGCTAAAGACATTATATTACTGTATAGTGATATATGCATACCCATATTTATAGCAGCACAATTCATAATAGCTAAATCTTAGAAGCAGCCTATGTGGCCTTCAACAGGTGAATAGATAAAAGTTTGGTATTTATGTACAGTGGTATACTACTGTACCACAAAGAAGGATAAATTTAAGTCACCTATAGGAAAATGGATGCACCTTGAGACCATAATGTTAAGTGAAATAAATCAGACATGGAAGCTTAAATATGACATGACTTTTCTTATATGAGAAATCCAAAATATAAGCAAACGAAAGGTAGATAATAGAAAATAGGGAGATCTTTTGCAAAAGGGGCAGGGACCAAGATCTAGAGGGAGAGAGAGGAGGATAGGATGAAAAAAGATGTGTTACGTACATATAGCAACTCCCCACAAGACTTGTAATCATAGTGTACTACAAACATGTACTAAAAAAATTAAAATTGGGGGAAAAATGGATGTAATTCTAATTTTAAGAGGTAAAATCTGAATTTTATGATGGAGCATAGTTGTGGCCTGAAAGAGTGGAAGAGTTAAAGTGTTCTTGGTCCTATAAATTATGAAGAATGTGGAATGTAGTGTGGTTTTGTTTTCTTGCATTTGATATACAGCTGTATAATCATGAGCAAGTTATTTAATTTCTCTGCTCACTTTCTTTATCTGAAAAGTCAGTTTAGTAATGCTGTCTGCCTAAGGCAGTGGTGGTGAACCCATGGCATGCATGCCGCAGCGGGCTGTTTGTATCATGGAAAGTTCTGAAAGGTTTGCTATCACTGACCTAAGGTGTTATGATAATGAAATGATACAGGATTGTGCTTTGCCGTGTGGCAGCAAAAAATGTGTTTAAATAGTAACAGTAATATTGATTTTTATTATTTTATTTCTAAATTATCTAGCTAGATGATTCCCTTACTCCTTTATTGCTTGTGACTGTCAGCTTTCTTGGTCATAAAACAATACTGGACTGTCTCATACCTTCTTGATGATACCCATTCCATTCACTCACTTGTTGAGGATCTTTCCTGATCACCCCATCTTAAACAGAACACTTTCCCTCTTTTACTCTGCCTTACTTTTTTCTTAATAGCATATATCACTGTGTGTGTATTTTCTTACTTGCCTTTTGTCCTGTTCTCCACTAAAATATAAGCTCCATAAGGGCAGAGAATTTTGATTTGTTTATTATGGTACTGGGGTTCAAACCCAGGGCCTTGTATGTGCTAGAGAAGCATTGTTGGCCCTAACACAAAATTTGAGATTAGGGATATCTGGAAGTGTTCTTGAATCCATGTCCTCAAGAAACATGTTATTTAATGGATGTACAGTCAGTCACCCTAATCCAGTGTGATAAGGGTGGTACATATTATTACAAAAGTACAAGAAAGAAAGGAGCAATGAATTTTGTTAAAGGGAACAGTCAGAGAAAGATTTAGTCAAAAAAGTGATATTCAAGATAGAATTGTGTAAGAAGAAAGGAAGTAGTAATGTTGTAGATTATGGGTTGCCAGACTTCTTCTGTCAAGGGCCAACCAAGTAATAAATAGTTTCAGTTTGCAGCCATACAGTCCCTGTCACATCAGCTTACCTCTGCCTCTGTAGTGCAGAAGCAGTCATACACTGTATATGAGTGAATGTGACCATATTCCAAGATTTTATTTACAAAAATGGGTGGTGGTTTAGAGTTGGGCTATATTTACCCACTCCTGTTCTAGACAAAGACTTACCTGAGCCTGGGAAGTTGGACAGAGGCCCACTGTTAGTGACTTCTGGGTACCAAGGCAAGGCTTTTCCTTCACATCACTGGATATCTCATTTTAAAATGTTTATTTATATAGATAGGTAGGTAAGTAGTACTGGGGATTGAACCCAGAGCCTTCACAGTGAACTACACCCCCAGCTGTTTTTTAAATTTGTGAGTCGGGGCTGGGCCAGTGTGGGTTTGAATTTGTGATCCTCCTGCCTCACCCAGTGTGCTGGAATTATTGATGTGGATCACCATGCCCAGCTCCCTCCACCCCATCCCCTTGCTGGGTATTGAACTCAGGCCTAATGTATGCTAGGCAGGTCATTGACCACTGAGCTATATCCCAAGCCTTCTGATCACCTTCTTATAATACCTGATATACTGCCCTCTGTGATTGCAATTTAACAAAAGCATGGTTAGTGATAAATTATTAATTCTTCTGTTCATTCACACAACATAATCCAGTAGTTTTAGTTTCTACTGTGTGTGAGAGCCTATGCTAGGTTTTAAGATACAAAGTAAGAAACAAAACTTGTAATCTTTGCCCTTGTGGAGTTTATGATATAAAGGAGGTACACTCATTAATCAACTACAATCAAATAAATATGTAACTACTAAGCATGAGAAATACCATCAAGGGATATAATAGGATGCTCTGTGAGAATAGCACAGAAAATAAAAACTAACATTGAGTACATAATATATGCTAGTGTGCCAGAAATCTCATGTGGATGATCTTATTTAAATTTCAGAATAACTTATTTTAGAGATGATAAATTTAGTGTTTGGGAGTCAGAGAAGACCTCTCCAGGAAAAGTGACACTTGAAGAACTGGATGAGTAGGAGTTAACCAGACAAAGAATGGAGGGAGACCATATGAAGCAGAGGAATAACATTTTGAGAGGTGTGAGGATGAATAAACTCAGCATAGAAAGATGCCAGTGGCTGAAATTTAGTGAGCAAGGAAAGAGTAGCAGGAGAAAGGGAGGTAGGGCTAGGTTAGGGAAGTTGGTATGGGACAGAATAGAGAGATTAGGTTTTACAGTATTTTAAAAGCTTAGGAAACGATTGAAAGAGAGGGACATGACCTGGTTTGCTTTCTTAAATATCACTCTGTCTACTTTTTGAAGAATGGGTTGGCTGTGGTCAGAACTTACTGTGATGATCCAGGTTAGAGAGGTTAGAGATTGGGACTGCAGTGGTAGGTGGCAGTAGAGAATGGACAAAAGGTAGACAGATCTGAGGTGCTGGTTCTAGCCTTAAAATACAGTGCTTGCAGCTGGGCTGGACATTAGAAGAAAAGCATGAGGAAGAAATCAAAGTGGTTTCCACATATCTTACTTGAACAACGGACTGCAAGTGCTGGCCACTGAATGATGAGGGAAAGGTTTCAAAACAGAAAGTTTGTGTTGACTATGAAATTGAAGGTGGAGGTGACCGATAAGCAGCTGAGAGCCTGAAGCTCAGAAGAGAGGTCAGAAGCAAGCAGTGCAAATGTGGGCATTGCCAGCCTATCATTTGTGCTTAGAGCATCTGTCTGATCAGATCAGCTAGGTAGAACGTAGAGAAGAGTTCCAGGGACAGAGCCCTGAGGAGTTCCCATAATTAGAGGGCTGGTTTTGGAAGAGGAACAACTAGCAAAGGGGAAAGATGAAGCAGCTAAAAGATAGAAAGAAGATCCATAGAGTGCTTTGCATGGAAAGCAAGAAAATTACTTCAAAGAGGAGAGAGTGGTCAGCCAGTGTAAATGCTCATTTTAAGATGAGAGCCGCATACTGTTTGACAGTCACCACCAACAAAGAAGGATGGTGTAACATACCTCATCTCTTAAAACCAACCAGAGCGTGGAGCACAAGCCCGTCATCCCAGTGCTCTGAGAGACTGAGGCAGGAGGGTCACAAGTGTAAGCCCGGACTGGACAACTTAGTGACTTAGTGAGACCCTGTCTCAAAAATAAAAAATACAAAAAGGGCTGAGGGTATAGTTCAGTCCAAAAGCCCTGAATTCAATACCCAGTAATGCACGTCCATGCACCACCCCCACACTCTTCACCCAACATCTCCCTCCAACTGCTGCTCCTTTTCTCTGTATCCCTTCATGTAAATATCCTCGTAAAAAGGGTGATTGTCTCACCCTCTCCTCTTTCTTAGTGTTAATCTATTTAGGCTTTCTCACCTATATTCAACTCAGACCACTCTGAAAGGTCATGAGTAGCTGCCACCTTGTCAAATCCAGTTTCACTTGGCCATCTTCATCCTGCTTAATCTCTTGGTAGTATTTGAGTTAATTTACTTTCTCCGTAAAAAATGATGCTCTTGGTTTCCATGACACCACTTTCTGCTAGAAACCTCCCTCCTAATGGCTGCTGTTCATGACTCAGCTTAACTGGTTTTTTTGTTTGTTTTGTTTTGTCTCCTCTCTAGTGCTGGGGATTGAGCCTAGAGCCTTGCAAATGCTGGGTAAGCAGTCTACCACTGAGCCACATCCCAGTCCTTTTTTATTCTATTTTATTTTGAGGCAGATTCTCACTAAATTAGCAAGTAATTGCTCGCTAACTTGGGATCCTCCTGCCTTAGCATCCAGAGTACCTGGAATTACAGGTGTTAACCATTACCCTTGGCGTTAGCATTTCTTTATACATAAATAGAAACTTTTATTTTTTGGTGCTGGGGATCAAACTCAGGGCCTAGCGCTTGCTAGGCAAGCACTCTGACCACTGAACTAAATCCCCAGCCCCTAGAAACTTTTATATAAATTCATCTGTGTTCAATCCTCAGCACTGCAAATAATAATTTATAATCCAGTTATATTTGCCCTCTGTTCAGGCCCTCCAATCACTTAGTGTTTTCTTATCACAGTCAAGAATTAAATCCATACTTATTGCCATGACCTACAAAATAAAAGTCTTTTGACTCCTGCCCACCTCTCCAGCTGTTTCTTCTACCGTACTGGCCCTTCCCAAACCCGCCAAGTTTATAAAGGCTATTATGCTTGTTGTTCCCTTTACCTAGAAAGCTCTTCACCCAGATTTTTGCATAGTTCACTTTCTTTCATTGTTTAGAGCTCTGCTGAGATACAGCCTCCTCAGAGAGACTTTGCCAAACCATTCTATCACTATCTTCCCAATCTATCACTTTCCATCATCTTACCATTCCTGTTGTTTTTCTTCTTCTTTCTCCTTCTCCCCTCCTCCACACCCTCCTCTTCCTCCTCCTCCTTCCTCTTCTTCCTCTCCTCCTTTTTCTACTTCCTTTTCTCCACCTCCTTCTCTTCCTCATCCCTCATCCCTGGCTGAAATTGTGTCTACTTGTTTATAAACAGTGTCCCTCTTCCCCACAGAATGTGAGCTTTCTGTCATTTGTCTGCTGTATTCCCAGTGCCAGGAGTAGTGCCTGGCATGAAATTACTGTTCCATTAAAAAAAATTGTTAGTGAATGTCATTACGAGGCTGAATCAGATAAGGATGGAAATGTTCTATTGGATTTGGTAATACAGCATTCGTTAGTTAGTGTCCTTTGCTTAACAGTTTAAATGGAGCACTGAGGGTGGGAGTCAGAGCAGACAAAGGAGAACCTGTAGGTAAGAAATTAGAGAAAAGAAGTAAGAGAGTCTGGCACATTGGCACACACCTGTAATCCCAAGTACTTGGGAGGAGTCTTAAAGTGGGAGGACTAGCCTGAGCAATGTAGCAAGATCCTACCTGAGATGAGGGGAGGGTTGGGAGGTGGGAGACAGCTCTTGTGAGGAGTTAGCTGACAAGAAAGGCAGGGAGCTGATGGTATCTGGAGGAGAATAAGTAAGGTCAAGGAAACGAGTCTTTGAGGTGACAATAATGGATGTAATTGAGCCCACATGACAGGATTGACCTTTGTAGGGAGGGATGGCAAAGGTAGCTATAAATAACTCAGGTTGGTTGTATAGTGCATGTTAGAGGTGAGAATGGAGGAGTATAAGTCCTAACGTGGTCATTGGCATGAAAACCAGGACCAGGTGTGGGGTGCGAAGGGATCCTGGCCCTGTGGGTTGGCGGGAAGGCTTCCCTGTCTCCAGGCCTAACACTGCTGTGACTGGAGTTCTAGGAAAAGTTCTCTGAGGGAGCAGGATATGGGAAAGAGAAAGAAGTACCCAGCAGTTTGTACCTAAGGGTCTAATAATATCTCTTTGTTTCAATTAAGAACAGTTTTATTCACTCTGCCAGGAAGTCAGTTGGGTTTATGATAGAGAAATTTTCTTTTAAATCAGGCGTGGTGGTGTATGCCTGTAACTCCAGCACGCGGGAGGCTGAGGCAGCAGGATGAGTTCAGGGCCAGCCTGGGCAGTTTAGCAGGATCTTGTCTCAAAGAGAATGAGAAATATCCTCTTTCCATCCTGTAACCTGTTTTCTTTTAAATATTATAATAAAAAATATTTTTAAAAACGAAATTTTGGGGCTGGAGATTTAGCTCAGCAGTTAGAGCGCTTGCCTCGCAAGCACAAGGCCCTCCGCCTTTTGTATCATCAGCAGAAGCACCGAAAAAAAAAAAAGAAATTTTGTTTCTTCTATACATTAGCTATATTATACATTCTGTGCGGCCCCGGACAATTCCCTTCCACTCAGCATGATAGGCTGAGGGTTGAACACACATGAGAGGGACCCCATTGTAGTACTGTGTTGGTCTTGCACATCCAGCTTGCCATCGTGATCACATGTATTTGTATATTTGTGTATCCAAATATTATAGCGAATGAGTGTGTTTGTGCTTGTGTGTGTAGTGCTGGGGCTTGAGCCAGGGCCTTGCACATGCTACGCAAGTACCCTACCACAAATACATCCGCCGCCCTTTTATATTATTTTGAGACAAGTTCTCGCTGAGTTTCCCAGGCCGGCCTCAAACTTAACGTTCCTGCTGTTTTAGCTTCCAGAGTAGCTGGGATTTTAAGTATGGATCGCCACACCCAGCTCTTTTAGTCCTTTTTATGTGCCAAATACTGTTTTGGCTCAAAGGAGACAGCAATGGATAAAACAGTCCCTGCCTTCAGGGAGCTTTTATTCTACTGCAGGAATACAGAGTAAACAGATGTGTGGTATCTCCGTTTGTGTCACTCTGGCCGTGTGTTCCTTCCTCCCGTCACCCTCTGCCCCATAGCTCTGGGGTGGCAGGGGAAGGTGGGCTAGTGCTCTCCCCTCTGCCTTCTGTATCGTTCCATCTGCAGAAGCACTGAATGAGCCCTTCTTCCTCATCAGGCTATTTCCCTGGGCAGGTGACTTGAGCCCTCCATTGTGCAACACAGTAATGATTTGTTCTCTTCTCTTGGTTTCAGATGAGACTTCCATTATTGCAGTGATAGTAGCCCTGTCCTCTCTGCTAGTGATTGTGTTTATCATCATAGTTCTGTACATGTTAAGGTAAGTGCTAATGTTTCTGCGTTCTCTTACACTCTTTCAATGCCCTGGGGTCTCAGTAAGCCTACATAGTCCAGAACATGGTAGTATAAGGGCGAGTCAGATGGAGGGAGAATCACTCATGATAGTGCTAAGGTTAAGATTCTACTGGAAGAGAAATAAGAAATGGAAGGAAAAAATGGAAACAAATCTTTTGTAAATAGGGAGGGAGGAGGGGGTGTGGGGAGGGGAATGGGAAAAAAAGAAGCAACAATATCATGTAGAGGTACAAATTCCCTATGGTGAATGTTATCAATATGTACATCTAAAATGTACCATTAAGATAAAATTTAAAAAAAAAAGATTCTACTGGAAAAAAGTTTAAAAGTTCTACACAGCCTTCCTTGACCGCTAGTCTTTTGCTTCCACGTGTCCAAATCCAGTCTCCCAACTCTAGTTTACTCTTAAGCCTAGAATGGTGTCTTGGACATTAGGTGAAAAGCCACAGTCTGTGTTGTTAGTGACAAGTGTTTAAGCATCTTCAGCGATAGCCCTGTGGAAGTAACCCAAAAAAAGACACCAGTAAGTTTACATGCTCAGCAAAATCCTAATGGAGGACTGGGGATGTAGCTTAGTGGCTCAGACGGTGAACAAAATCAAGGAGAAGGAACCAAGAAAGAAGATGGTGCATTTCTTTTCTTCCTGCCAAAGTTACTGCCTTGACTACCTGGATTTAACTCTAATTTATCTTTGATTTAACCTGCTCCTTGCTTCTCTCTTCTGCAAGAGTAGAGAAGGAGACCTTATGTGACCCTTACAATTGGCTGTCTTTATCATTTTGTAGGAGTCCTGTGAGCACCCAGTCTGGAGTTCTGGGATTCCCACTGAGGCTCCCACACTGCACAGGGGAAGCACCAGGGTTTTTGCTTTGTATCAGTCTTCTTGTCCCCAGCATGGTATTCCACTCTCCATTTTTCCTCCTAGTGTAGCTGTGCCCTCTTGTGGGTTCTGGAACAGGAGCTGCACATAGGAGCCATGTAGGCCAGAATAGATTGGTGATGTTACTTGAGTTGGTTTCTAGTGTGCCAAGGTGAAACAAGAGCAAAGAAGGACTGCATAGCCAATGATTGGCCTCTCCTGCCTCTGTGCTTGGTTTTCCATTACAAATATTTTCTCATTAGGTTTAAGAAATACAAGCAAGCTGGGAGCCATTCCAATTCTTTCCGTTTATCGAACGGCCGAACTGAGGATGTGGGTAAGGCATGGGGTACCTTCATGGGGAAGAAAACCAATAAATTAGAGGTTTCTATATCTTCTTAAGAGAATAAGACTATTTTTAAAAAACTCTTGAAGAGACAACTCTAGTTCTTAGAGGCTTGGTCCATGGGATAGAATCCCCACGTTAGTCCCCAGAAAAAGAGCTGCAGAACACCTGCCTTACCTTCACCTTTGTGCACTACAGAGCCCCAGAGCGTGCCACTTCTGGCCAGGTCCCCAAGCACCAACAGAAAGTACCCACCCCTGCCCGTGGACAAATTGGAAGAGGAGATTAACCGGAGAATGGCTGATGACAATAAGCTCTTCAGAGAAGAATTCAATGTGAGTACTTTTTTTGAGGCTGATGTATAAATAGGGAAGAAGGCAGACTTAAGGGTGGGCCTTTTGAGTCATAAGGTAGAAAACAAGTTGCTACTCCTTAAGAGGTGAGAAATTGTTTACCACATTCATCTGACTCTTCTCCTGTGTGACCAAGAACAGGAAGTAATAAAGGTTTTGCTTTGCCTCCCTCATCAACCCATCCATCTGTTCATCCATTCATCATTGCATTTGTTACTTCATTTGTTTAATAAACGCTTATTAGCCATCTGATATGTTCTAGGTAGTATGCTGGGTGCCAGCAACTTGATAAGGAGCTAGAACAGATCCAGTCCCTATTCTCAAGAAATATACTGCCTAATAGGGAAACCCCACAAACAACAACAAAAGTAACTGTAAATTCAAAGCACAATACAGGACATGAGGACTGATGTAACCTGTAGGAGCCCATATTAAGAGATGGCCTTTTAGAGTCTAGAGCAGGGGGCCCAAAGTGTCTAAAGTAGACAAGAGAAGCAGTTCTACAGTTGGCTAATTTGTTGGCTAGGGCTAAACTGTTTCCTTCACATCTTCCCACTGTGCTGTGTGTCAGCTTTGTCTCCTAGTGAGGCTTTCTCATTATGCCTGTGGTTGCCCCAGTTCTAGGCATCATATGGAGATAGTGAAATCCAGTGGGAAAAAGGATGCCTGTTTCTTCCTTTGATCATGCATGAGGCCCTAGAGTTGATCACTAGCACCATAAAAAAAAAAGAAAAAGAAGAGAAGAAAGAATTAAACCAGTCATGAGCAAGTAAGAAATAAGACTACTGCAGCTAACTGAGACCAGTCCACATTATTCCTGAGTCCAGATAGACAACACCACAGGATAAGAGTTCTGATAGCAAGAAGGAATGGTTATTGACTTGGCTAGTCACCATTCATATCTTCTCTACCACCATAGGGTGAGATTTGCATCGTGAAGAAATCATTAGTTTTGATACAGAGAATAGATGGAAGGGGGAGGTAAGATTTGAAGCTGGAAATATTTACCAGGCAAGAGTTAATGAAATAACATGGATCCTTTTCTTTGGCTGTTGAGAAAAGCAGCACCATTTAGTACAATACTTACTGTTTTTTAGAACATTTATCACATCTCCTAAGACACTACCCTCACTGCAGCTTCACAGCTGGTCTGTGATACATATTGTATGCTATTATAATCTGTGATTCCAACTATATCTGGGTAGTGGGTCTGTGATTCTATTGCCATATTCTTGCTCAGATATGAAATGATTTCTTTTTTGTAGCTGATTTCCTATGGTCCTATCATAAAGCATTCTGCCGAATCCCTGGAAGATGATAGTATTCCAAGATGTATGTGTTCGGCAAATTCAGATAGATATTATGGTGATAACACATAGGGCCAACATGTTTATGAGTTCATGGGGCCAGCACTGGGATAGCAAAGGAAAGGCTGGTCAGCATTGCCTGGATTCTACCTAGTGAGCATTCGTATAGAACATAAGTATTTCCTGTCTCTTTTGTTCCCATTGTTCACTACTTGGGGATCATTTTAGATTCCGCCCTCCTGTGAGACAGATAGTGTGGTAACTGGCTAGAAGTTCTGTTCACTGGGCGAATTTCTCTCTATACTCATTCAGAGCTATCACATAAGTGTGTTACCTCACAGCACTCTGTCCATTTCAGGAGGGGCCAGTATGTTGTGTACACAGAGCAACGTTGTGTACAGGCTGGACTCTTTTCTTCCTTGGTGAGCTTTGACATCCTGAGGAAGTCAGAAGTGTCTGTCAAAGGGATGAATTGTATGACAGGTGGTATGCATGAAGCCCTGGATTTGATCCCTAGCACCAAAATTCCAGTGGTGAAATTTTGCCAGGCATGTCCAGATTTGTGTCTTACTGTCTCAAAAAATTTTTGTGTCTTGTTGGACCATTTAATACCTAGTTTGGTGAGGCTGGGGATTTAGCTCAGTGGTTACAGTGCTTACCTTGTAAGCAGAAGGTCCTGAGTTCAATCCCCAGCACAAAAAAAAAAAAAAAAAAAAAAAACCTAGTTTGGGAAATTAAAATCATTTGAATACCTAGTGTCCTGTGGTCAGGTTTCCGGTCTGTACTCTAGAATCCAATCCTAAGGTACGAGCATGGTGCTACTGACAGTATCATGGTCTTGTCCCCAATTCATGAGGGTTTTCCGAGCTCTCCTCTCGGCCTTACCACCGACATTTTGCAGACCTGCCACACCAGTTCTCACTGGCCTAGAACAGCGGGGAGCCTTCTCTGATCTCTCAGTAGATGGGTCGGAGCAGAGTCCTAGCATATGTACCCTAATCCAAGCAGTCCAGGAAGCGCTGTTGCTCTTCACTTTGAGAGCAGGGTGCGAGAGCAAAGAACAGCAATGTGCCCTTTATTTTGGGGATTTCCTAGCGCGCTGCAAGCCTTTGACCTTCAGGAAGCTTGCTTGAGATGGCAAGCCGCTGCTGTTTTGTATCTAGCGTGTGTATCTAAGGCGCATAATTCCCGTTCTTCAGGCTCCGTCAGCTTGGTGTCCTTAGCATGGTTATCAGACCATGTGAGACAAGGTTCTGACGAACCAGATCTCAGAGAGGCCGAGATGACTTGTCCTTGAGGCAGCCCCTTTCATGAGAGGGAACTACTTCAGGTGCTCTGTGTAACATAAAAAGAACATGTACTTGGCCCCTTCGTAGGAGTATTCCAGGTGCTAGGGATTATGCACTAATGTACGGGAGAAGAGTTACTGGGAGAGTGACTGCAAGTCTGCAGACCCTCCTGATCCCGTTTACTCTAATCTGCGGGGCGTCTTGTATGTTGATCTGTTCGGCGCTTGCAGGAGAGGTAATGGGAAAGCGATAGTTATCGAGTACTCACCCCTTGCCGTTGCTAAACTCAGAGACGCCAGTGGGGTACCTCACTGTTCTGCAGGCCTCACTGTATTGCCCAGGCCCAAGAGGCCCTCCGGCTTCAACCCCCTAAGTGGCCGGGTCCACAGCAGCATGCCACCGCACCCAGCTGTCTACAGCGTCTAAATTTTCTATGCTACTTAGGGTCCCTGCTCGATAAAGAGAGCTCCCTGCTCCAGGAATGTGCATGTGCTCTTTCCGTAAAATCCGGGGAGCAGTGTGGGTACGCTGTTTAATAGATATCTGCTAATGTGAGGACAGTTCACACCGAAATTTCTTCCATCACCTGGCCTGCAGTGACTCCATTCTGATTTACTGGTGTCCTGGGTTCCCAGGGCAAGTTATCGCAAGACCCGTAAACCCCAGTGCATGTCCCTTTACCCAGTACACAGTTACCATAGTAAACGATTGTAGATTATTGCAGGGTTCTGGGTCAGTGAAATGACACAGGACTAGGAGTTGAAGGAGAGAGGCCCTCTATCTAGCATGCTAGTCTGTTGGATCCACTCAAGTAAGCTGGTCCAGCTGCCTTCTGTTTCCATCATTGTGAAAGATGCCCGTGCTCTCCTCACAAGTGTAGGCCCTCCAGCAAGGCACTTGTAGTAGATCCCACTTGGGACATAGTGAAGGTGTCTGTAGAAAGGTTGAGCCTATAAGAGCCCATGTATTTTGCTAGCTATCCATCAGACAAAGGTCTAACATCTAGAATATACAAAGAACTCAAAAAAATTAAACCTCCCAAATTCAAAGACCCAATCCAAAAATGGGCAACTGAAATGAATAAACATTTCTCACATGAAGAAATAAAAATGGCAAATAAATATATGAAGAAATGTTCAACATCACTAGTCATTCGAGAGATGCAAATCAAAACAACGTTAAGATTCCACCTCACCCCAGAAAGAACCGCGTATATGGAAAAATCAACCAATAACAAATGCTGGCGGGGCTGTGGGGAAAAAGGAACACTCCTCCACTGTTGGTGGGAATGTAGACTGGTCCAGCCACTGTGGAAATCAATATGGAGATTCCTCA
>PVJO010009146.1:0-71128 GCA_004026905.1 Hystrix cristata
AGCAAACATGGTAGGATTTTTAATTTTTACTTTCACTTCTGCAGACAAGAAGGAGCTGTCTGGAAAACGCATCAAAACTGAGAACTCAGATGAGAGGTCAGCTCAGGTGGAGAACTCCAGTCTGCAGAAGACTTCAGACTCAAAAAATTGTGGAAAGAGTCTAAGCAACTACTGGCTGATGAAGTCAGAGCCAGAGAGCCGACTAGAGAAAGGTGTAGATGTGAAGGTGAGACGGAGTGCCTGTCTCCAGTCCTTTCATGCTCTTTTCAAAAACTGAAAGGATTCCATCACCAGCTTTCCTTCTTTCAAGGTCAAGAAAAGGTAAAAATGAATAAAGTTGGCTGAATTTATGACCAACTGCAGGTTGAGTATCTACCAGAAATGCTTGAGACCTTCAATTTGTGGAATATTTGCATAGACTTTATAGGTTGAACATCCCTAATCCAAAAACCTAAAAGCCAAATCCAAAGCTTTTGGAATGTGGGTATATTTCAGAGCATTTTGGGTTTCAAACTCGCACGGTTTTTTGCAGAGAGAGAATGAAATAATACTGTAGGCTTTTGGGTCTCTGTCTGTTGCAGTTCTGCTTGTGTAGTAAGATAGTGGCCATAAACAAACAGGTGTGGTTGTGTTCCAGTAAACCTTTATTACAAAATTAGGCAGAAGGCTAGATTCGGCCTGTTGGCTGTAACTTGCTAAGCTCAGTCTTAGTTTTCCTGTATCATTTGCCATGCTTGTAGGTGTCACCCTGGCAACACTTGTTATATGTCCAGGAAATGAATGTATACCAATTTTAGTAGCCTGGAGAAAACGTAAGTAGAAATATTATAGAAGGAAATAATACTTTAATAAGTGAAATGCAGGAAAGCAGCATTTTTCTTTTTATCATATGGATTATGTGTTCAACTAACGCTCTTAGTAAAAATAACAACATAACACAAGGCTTACTTCTATCCATGCAACATGTAGCTATATGGAATACTTCTCAGTAAACTAGATTTCCAATATAGTCTGCAGTGCCTCAGTTGTTGAGGAGGCAGCTGCTTCCATACATGCTCACCAACTGGCCGAGGATTGTTGAGTGAATGACTTCATTTCCTCTTGCCTAGTTCAGCATCGAGGATCTCAAAGCACAGCCTGAACAGACAACATGCTGGGATGGTGTTCGAAACTACCAGGTAAGAAGGGGCAGGGCCCACGAGACCTAGGATGAGCTGCATGTCCCACTTTCCCTCATGACTACTCAGTAGCGGAACCTCTTGGCCAAGGTTGCTTTTACTAGAGCCCTAACCTTAAAATGTTTTCAAAAATACCTTAATTACTCCGACTGCATGAAATCTGCAAGTGGCCTGGTTCTGGCCAGTGCACTGGTATACGTGTGGGAGTCTCAGCAAAGGAGACAGACTTTCTAGTGAGTTGAGGAGATTTGTGTTTTTTCTCGAGACAGGCTCGGAACTTCCTTAGAGCCATGAAGCTGGAGGATGAAGCCTTCTTCTATCATAGCAACTGCAAAGAGCCAGGCATCGCAGGACTTATGAAGGTTAGGTGGACAGGTTTTGGTCTGAATCCCTCTTTTTCCAGGAAGACTTAGGAATGTACCTTAGGTAGGCAACAAAAAAGAAGTGCCCTCATCCTATACCCCATCGCAGAATAGATGAAAAACTGCCCTGTCCCTTTCCTATATGGTAGAACTATGATAAGGCAGCCCTTCATTTCAGCCTCTCCCTGCACCCCACCCCACCCCTGGCCCCTGGCACATACTTTTCTTCATTTTTTAAGCCTTAGTCTCTCATTCGTAAATAGGCCTGATGGTAGTTCCTTCAAGCCCAAAGTTGCTGGGATAAAATTATTACAGTTGGAAAAAAGCAGTAATGCCGGTAATAACTAACTTTTAGCGTTTGATTTTGGAACATGCTTCTAAGACTTGTATAGACACAGAGTTGATCTTCATAATTATGCTTGCCTTAGGCTATATATTTCCAGATATCTGAGCCCAGATTGGCTCTACAGCAAGGCTGATAGGGTCAGAATATGCACAGTAAGAAGTGAAAATCAGATGTGCTGAAGTTTGATAAACACCTCATCTGGTTGGTAAATATCTAATTATTCAGGGCTGATGGTAGAGCTGACTGTGCAGTGTAGGCATATGATTGGAGACTTTCGGTTTGATTTCAGATTGTAAAGGAGGCTTACCCAGACCACACACAGTTTGAGAAAAACAATCCCCATTATGACCCATCCAGCAAAGAGGACAACCCCAAATGGTTCATGGTAAAGACTGCTTATTCTTCCTGTTTTAAGAGAGGGGAAAATATTCAATGAGGGGAAAGGGGTATAGGGTGCTGTTAGGTCCAGGAATACAACACAGCTCTTAATGCAATGAGGTTTTGGTGGTTTTTGGAAATTACAACAGAATATTGGCAGCTCTGCCCATGGTACCTCCTGCAAGCAATAAAAATATGGTTGGCAGGCATGATGGTGCATCCCTGTAGTCCTGGCTGCTTGGGAAGTTAAAGCAGGAAACCAAGCTGGGCAACATAGTGGGCCCATCTCTTCAACAGTAGGCAGAGTCTACCTGGGCGCATCTTTTCTGTCCCATACCCTGTTGTCACACAGGTGGATGTACAGTTTGTTCGGACAATGAAGCGTTTCATCTCCTTGGCTGAGCTTAAAACTTATCACCAGGCTCACAAAGCTACTGGTGGTCCCTTAAAAAACATGGCTCTCTTCACTCGCCAGAGACTCTCAGTTCAGTCCCTTACCCAAGGTAAGAGTGGGCCCTTTCCCTCATCCACATACCAGAAAGAACTCTGTGAATTCACATTTATTGTCTGATTAAACTTGGGCATGAGATTAAACCTGAGTAAAGTTTTCTCAGCTATGACACAGAAGAAGGGGGCAGGTATCCT
The DNA here is from genome assembly GCA_004026905.1 of Hystrix cristata. Classification (NCBI taxonomy): domain Eukaryota; kingdom Metazoa; phylum Chordata; class Mammalia; order Rodentia; family Hystricidae; genus Hystrix; species Hystrix cristata. Next base: position 2,910 of record PVJO010009146.1, read on the forward strand.
GAGTTACTTATTACTGTATGCCCAATATCTAGCAGTGCTTGGCACTTAGTAAGATATCCCTTAGCTTAACAAGTGAATAACTTCTGCTATCGTAAGAGGTAAAGTACCTACCAGTGCCTGGCATTAACTTCAGTGCAAAAGAACACGTAAGACCTAATTCTTCCTTTTTCTCTTTTTGACAGAAGAGTTTGATTTTATTTTGAGCCTGGAAGAAAAGGAACCAAGTTAACTGAGGCACTATTGCTGGAATGGACAAGCCTTACTTCAGAGAAGGCAAGCTTTTATAAGACAAAAGAAAGCATGAGAAGGCTTGCTTGTAATGTCACCTGGGACTATGTACGTAGGTGGTTTTGTGTACTTTTTTTTAATAAAAGATTTAATATTAAAGTTGGAAAGTGTTTCTTTTAAAACTGCATTAGGTATGGCGGAAGAGGCCACTGTAGATCTCTTTACCTTCCGTCTGGCTTTTTTTTGCTGCTTGGAAGATGAAGGGCACCTTACCTTTATCATTGCTGGTAGTTATAACACCCACTGAAACTAACTTTTGGTCTTTCTACACCAGCCCTTTCTCACCTGCCCCTTAGGTCCTCTGGGCCCCACAGTTTAAACCATGAGTGGTTTCAGGAAAAGCTGACAGATAGAGGTAAAACCTGACTTGACTTCTCAGTCATGCACTTGTCTGAAACAGGTGACTGAGAAACTGCTTGTCATTGTTCACCAAGGGCTGCCTGTGCAGAGCAGGTGCTGTGCTGGAGTCACGGTGGTGTCTCCCACCTTCACCTGAGTGTCAGAGGTGGGACAGTGTTAAGACAGAAGAGACCACAGAACCTGGTGGACCATGGGCACGATGCCTCCAAAGCCACAGGGCGTCCTTTAATTAGACCGTTAAAACAAGTGTTCTTTTAAAATACAGCCATTGAAAAGACAACACATTAAGAAACATGTAAACACTGCAGCTGCTTAATTACAAGTTGCACTGCTTGGTTTAGTACCTAATGCGCTTCCAGGTCTGGGGACCTTAAAGGAGGGGGGACAGGAACCTCCCCTCACTTTCACATTTGGCAGAGAAGAAAGAATAGGGGTAGAGTCAGAAAACAAGACCTGGCTTGTTCACAGCTCCTGAGATAAAGCAAATTCTATCTTCTAGTTCTCCCAGAAGAAAGGTTAAGATGATAGGACAGTTGGGAAATGAGTTTCTGTTGTCAGTTGGGAGGCAGAGAAATTGACAGATGCTTTCTGGTTAGAATACCACCCATGAAAAGGAGGCACACCAGAGCCTATTTTCACACTATGATAAAAGCAAGGACACAGAATCCACCTTTCTTGGATGTGAGCCCTGGCCTTGGTAATCCAAGGGCATTGGGATTGTGTGTCGCACTTGAACTCTAGGTCTGGCGTAGGGGAACAAATTCACCTTGGTTCTGCTGCTCCCATTCAGCTGTACATGTCACCCCAAGTGTCTTTCCCTCCAGTCTCTGATCAGGAGGCTGGTCCAGGTGGGGGCCAAACTGCCCTGATTTCTGGTGGAAAAACGAGTCCCCATTTTCCACACTAACTGAAACATGACACAGGAACCAACTCCTCTACTTTCCAAATTTCCAAAAACTCACAAGGACCAGAAACTAGACGTATGGGCCAGAGGGGTCTGAATGATTGGTCCTTTTATAAAGGGAGACCAATTAGGAGAGTAATTCCTGCTCATCTAGATGAGGCAGAAAAGATGGTAAATACTTTTACCGTACGGTACAGGCCCAAGCACAGCAATGAGGGAAAACTGTTCTCTAGTGTAATAACACCCACAAAAGTTTTCATATGTATATTTTTAAACAACAAAAACAACCCAAAAAATGGTCTTAAACTTGGGTGAGTGAACTACTGAAGATGAAGATGTAATTTGGCAAGCAGAATTATCCCAAAGTGTGGTAACATAATCCTCTGCTGGGGTCCTCATCTCCCTCCCTTAACTTACGGGGGTGGGGGGTGGAGGAGCTTAGAGTAGGGGTAAGAACAAAATTCCCAAGTGATTAAGACCAAGCCCCAATTCCCAGAAGTTAGATGGGGGACAAGGAGTGAAGAGGGTCCAGTCTTAGGGAGGGAAAAAGATCCTGGCCCCTCCCCAGGACATCTTAAAGGAAACACACGCTTGCTTGGAGCTTGCTGGGTTACTTACAATAATACCCTAGAAGGACCCGGACCTCAGACTGCCAAGTGGAGTCACATGGTAAAGGCAGACAGTTGCCGTGCTTGAGTCCTCCTTCCTTGGTGGGCCTGGCTCAGCCTCCTGGCCACCCGTGTGTGACACTAGCTCAGGGCTTCTCTGACAGTCAGCCCCAGGCCGTTCCATCAACTTCTGTCCCAAGATGTTCATGACAAGCCAGAGCAGGCGGGGAAGGCAGGTACCTGGGTCCCAGCAGTGACAGGCCAGAGAGAAGATGGCTGTGGAAACTTCAAAGCACCTCGTCCGAGACTCCCAGAGAGGTAGCTTCCTGATCTTGTGGTACCCCCACCCCATAAAGGATGAAACAGGCCCTCTCCTCTTGCCACTACCTCAGGGACAGTCAAGGGGTGTGTAAGACGTGACTGCCCAGGGCCTTGCTGGCAGCTCTGAATCCCAGGGATGTGCGCAGATCCCGAGTCAGGAAATCTAGAGCCAGAAGCCAAGGCTGCGTGCTCCTGGCTCTCCTTCCAGACAAAGCAGGAGGAAGGCTTTTGTTCCCCAGAGAGAGACTAGCGTCCACAAGGCTTCCCCTCCCTAGCCTTGCATCGGCTGCAGAATCCCAAGGAGACTGCTTCCAAACCCAAGCCCCTTCAGTTCTTCGGAGAAAAGAATTTAGTCAAAAACATGATTTGTTTTCAGGTTGCAAATAACGGTCAGCTGAGCCTCACACCATCCTCCCCCTCCCTCAGCCGCTGGTGTTTGGTAGATGGGGGTACTGGGGTGGAAGCCCCACCGCTTCTCGGCCCAGGGGCCTACTGCCGGCTGTTGTTGTCAGACAGCTGGCTGGGGGTCCGCACCTCACCCAGGGAGGCTGTGCCCTCGAAGCGCTGTGAGGCGATGGCTGCCTGGTGTGACATGCTCTTCCGTACAATGTCGCCTTTCCGCCACAACACCACTTCCTGCAGAATTAGGAGAGGGGGCAAATGCAGCACCTGAGAGGGAGGCTCAGGGATTTTCCCAGAGGCTTCCACTTGTGTCCTAGGAAATCTTGTTCGAGAACCTCCTGTGTCCACTAGAGGGCAGGGTGCTTGCTGGAGGTAGGCCTGAGAAAGCAAGCAGACTCTGGGTATTAAGTGGGAACTCTCATTCCTGTTACAGGATTCTAGGTAACCTATGTCTCCACTTCTTGGTAACATGACAAGTAGTACAGAGACTTAGCAGCTCTCCCCACTGCATCCTTCTGTTTTATCTATCAAAAATAGAGCCTGACCCTGCCCAGGAATGATGGCCCTTCTGTTCTGTCCCGGGGGCATCCAGGGGCCTGGAGGAGGAACCTCACCTGCTGCTTGAAGTAGCGCCGTTCCTCCTCATCGATCAGCACCAGGTTGAGGTAATAACGCACAGAGAACTTCTTGTTTATGTCCCGCATTGTGGGTGTGAGCTCGTACCCTGCCAGGAAGAGCCGAATGGGGATGGACTCTCCTGTAAGAGGCAAGGGGAAGTCAGGGCAAAGGACAAAATGACCTGCTGTGCCTCACAGCAAGTCCCTCTCTGATGACAGACAGCAGGTGAGATGCCAGCTAAGCATGACGCAGAACAGTAGGCAGATGCTTCTGCCTTTGGGGACGCTGCACTCTGCTGCCCAGGGTGAAATTGTGATTCCCAGTTCCATTCTAGTCTTCTGTGGCTTTTGAACGTCCTCTCACGGTCCCCACGCCAGCGATTATTAAGATTGTTAAGCCTATTTAGGCGCGGGGAGGTCATATAACCTATTTAGGTGCAGGGAGGTTATTAAGCCTATTTTGCTTATGTATAATGTTTCTAGTTAATGGATTTCCAAGAGGCAGCTGTCAAACCCCAGCTCCTTCACCATGCCACCCAGCAACTGCGACGCCACCTCTATCCATCCTAGTTGGTGTACACCCCGAGGATATATCCCCACTCTCGAGGTGCAGTGGCCTGGAAAACAGAAAAGCCTCACTGACCCCTGTGCGCCATTAACCAGCTGTATGACTTCTGAGTAAATCTGCTGCTTTCTCTGGACTTTAATTTTCTCATGTGGAAAATTACAGGATCCCACTGCATAATATTTTAGGTCCTTCCAGCTCTAACACTGAGCCTTTTCTAGCACCAAAGGAATAAATTTAGGGCAGTAATTCTACTGAGAAAGGACAAACCTATATTGTAGTCTAAAAGCTAAATATAAACGATATCGTAATTCTCTGCTGCTGTGTGTTCTCAGTGGCCCATTTTGTCTGTACAGGAGAAATGACAGTTGACTCCACTTGCTCAGATGGTCAAAAAAAAAACATCAGAGAGAATTAGGAGACCTCAGACCCAATGCCCCCTCCCTCAAGGGGCTGGCACCACAGTGACACCAAAGAGTCTGAGGGTGTCCCCAGTGCTGCAGGACACTAAATCTGTGACGCTCCTCCTTCCACATGGACAGTCTGCAGACACACTGAAGACAACTTCAGAGGCGCCAAACACTTCGAAATGAGAAGTGACAAGTCTTCACCCTTGATGGCTATGGAGGCAATGAAGAGCTAACGGGTAGCTGCTCCCGAATAGTCAGACAGAGCCCCAAGTATCAAAGGGCTCTCAAACCTGCTCTCCCCAGCTCCGCGGAGGATGGGGAGGGCCACTCCCCAGGTTCCCAGTGCCCTCTGCGCTGCGCAGCAGGGCGGCCCAGCCTATCTAATAGTGCTCTTTCGTACTCGGTGAATGAGGCAGAAAGTGAACTATTTTGCCAGAGTTAGATTCTGGGGCTAGAGCTCAGTGGTAGAGTGCTTGTCTATCATACATAAGGTGCTGGGTTCAATCCTCCGTGCCGCAAAAAGAAAAACCAATTTTATCAGAGGTAAAGCTAAGAAAAATAATTACTGTGCATGAATCTCTTGGCCCAAGCAGCAAAGAATGTCAGAATGTCAAGAGGAAAAGGGAGTGAAATGTTCAAACTATACAGATGAGGTCAACAAGGAGCTGTTCTGGAGGCAGATGGGCCAGGAGCCGGAAGTTCCAGACACAGCCTTTCTCTTCCTCCTCATCAACACCCCCAGTGCACAATCAGAATAAGAAATCACAGTAAGGACATCTCATTTCAACACATCACTCAAGCCCTCCCAGATTCTGTACAGAGCCTGGGAGCAAAGGGGTAGCGGCTGAGGCCCTGTGCTGGGAGGCTCACCTCGCACTGGCGCGCCGTCCATGATCTCGTACTTGGCAATTGTGTCGTTCTCATGGTAAACATTGGGGCCGGTGCCTGTTGTTTCCCGTTTGATGATGTCTATCTCCATGTGCTTGATTTTGATTCTCACCAGCAGGAAGTATATCTTCCCTACAATGACGTCTTTCAAGTGGTATCTGAGGAAGAGAAAGCAGAAGACATTGCTGCAGTAGCTGGCTCTGTTTTGTTTCAGTAGAGAGGACAGTGCCCCGGCCTTCCATGTTGGCTGAAGGTATAGTCACAGTGCACACTCACCCATCTCTCGCTCTCACTACTGTGGAGGAATGGTTTCCTGATGTGTCCTTTACCTGAATCTAAGTGACTTCCACTCTTCCAACTCAAAGGCTGTTGATCCTACATGATGCTTCACTTGTTCATAATTGTTCCTCTGATCCATGACCTCAGCATATACCTTCTGTACTTTGGTATGCTTTTTTTAAGTCTGTTTTTCCAGTGTATGAGAGGCTGATCCCACAAGTGCATGAACCAGGGCTCTCCCTTCCTCTTTGATCTCCACACAGGAGATCATGTGGGAGCTGAGGCTTGATGGTTCACAGCAAACACTTCTGTCTGCCCTGAGTTGGGCAGACTGGGCATGACCGGTGGGGTGAGATGAGCAAGTCCCCTCGGGGCCCTCTGCTCTGTGGGATCCGCTGTCATGGCTTGTAGCTATTAGCAGTGAGCTATTAGCAATTTAATCAGGTTGCAATAACACTTTCTTACCCTTCAAGTTTTTCACTTTGGTCAGTCATAGTACCGATAGTCTATCAGGCCTGACAGAAAGACCAACTCTTCAAACCTGAAGCTCAGACTTATGAGACATGAATGCTGGTAGGGAACTCAGAATTTAGCCTCCTTATGGGACTGGTTAAAAAACGAACGTTTGAATAGAATCGTCATTTAACCAGGATGAGAGTAGAGGGCAAAGCAGTGGTGAGCCAAGGTGCCCAGTTTCCGGGATTGGGTGCTCCCTGCTATTTTGCAGTGCCCTTCTGCTTGCAATCTGTTGGAGAGTGCGCAGGCACTGAGTACCTTGCCTCAACACACATGTAAGAGCAGCAGGAGGCTGCCGGCAGCATTTCACAGGGATGCTTAGAGACCAGGGACTCTAAGGTTTTCTAAACTCTTGTAAATGAAACATTTCTTTATTCCAAATGAAATCTTACACAGAAGTACACCTGTGTGAAAGACAACCCATGGCTCCTCCTTCATATCACACTTTCTCTGTGTTTGAAACCCACTGACCTGGTCCATGCTCCTCATTTTTCAGCTAAGAAACTGAGGTACAAAAATGTTAGTACCTTCTAACCTTAGCCAAACTTCCTAATGGTAGAAAAGGGCCTGATCCGAAGTCCTGGGTCCTTTCTGCTATATATAAATCATGTATTCTCATACAGAGCAGTCTGTCGTGAACAGAGAGCAGCAGTTTGGAAGTTATCTGTTTAACTACATGTGACTGACTCTCTAAAGCACCCTTTATACACTAAATTTGGTCTTGTATACACTTTTAAAAAAAAATTTTATGAGTACATGTTTGTAGTACGTAATTACATTCAACATAGGGAGCTGGTACATGTACATAACACTTAATTCTTTTTACTTCTCCATGGTCTTGCATGTACTGAATGGCCGTTCTGATACAGGTGGCACCGCCACTGGCTGAAGACCACACAGAGCCCCAAGACTGAGAAGGGAAGAAGCTTGTTCCTATGCCAGGCCCAGTTCGACCACCGTCCCAGCGCCTCACCCCTGTTCCAAGGGGCCAGGCCAAGCAGACTGACTGCAGGTTGCACTGGTCATGTTATAGGGTGCCTACCGGGTTCCAGGCCGGAGGGCCGGGAGGAAAGGTGTGTCCTAATTTCATGCCTATTCCAGGAATCAAGTATGCTCCCAAGCCCCTCAAAGGCAAGCCATCTGGCTCATTCCCACTACCCGGCCTCGGGGTGACAGTGGGCCATGGGGATTCTGTAGTGAGAACCGTAACTGTAGACTCTGTGATTTTTTTTAAAACTCTCTATGAGTAAAATGTCACTTTTCGTTGTGGATATCTGATTTCCAAACATTTTCAGGAACGTATTACATTCAAAAGAAAGATGCCATTTAAACTGTCAGATTGCCAGAAAGTTTTATGATTTAAAACAATTAAATATTTTCATGTTAAATAGTAAATACAGTTTAAATATACAGTTTACCAACTTGCCCATTAAAATAAGATGTCTAAAAATAAGTTCTTTTAAGATCTTTATAAAATGCATCAGGTATTCTTTGCCAAAATTAATTTTAGTTCAGGGAGGAAGCAGCAAACCACTGCCACTGTTTGGTTTCCTCACTCTGATTGCTAAAGACAAGGAGGAAACAGGCAATAATGGAATTGTGTTCTGTGACAGATCTCATCCACAGAAGGAAACAGCTGTACCTGGAGTCCAAAACAACCTTAAATTTAGTTTAGTGTGACTTTGAAAACCCATGTTAGGATGTTTAACATAAATGTAATATCTTATTTAAATTGAATGTAACATCTCAAGTTACTGTAGTGTAATTTAAGTATTTCCTACTCCATTTACTTGAAACTATTCACTGTATTATTTCTGTGGTCTTCCCCCCAAAGCATGTCACCAGGACACAGTGAAATCAAGGGTCTACCTCTCTGGATAACACCACCACCACCTTGGCGCCCAGGACACTTACTTGGATTTATTGTACTCAAACTCAATGTGCAGGCAGTCCTCGATCCCAACCTCCATTTTGATGGAAGAGTTCAGCTCCGGGTATGTGCTCAGAGTGTGAACTACAATGTCCATCTCTTTGACAACATCATTGAGGCGGCGGCTAATGGTGGCCCGAAGGAAATAGCTGTGGAAGATGCAGCTGTGAGGAATGAGTACTGCCACTCTCCAGAGCCACCTCGCTATAGGCAGCAAATTGACCCACTTCAGAAAGCCACTTACAGTGATGCTTAATTTTCTGGGGCTCGGCATCCCTTTGAGAACTTATGACCCCATTTCTCAGAAAAAAACACACATATACACATATAAACAAAATTTTGCAACTACAGTTCCAGGGGGATTGAATCTCTCTTCTCAAATCCCTTCAGGAATTTCTCTGCACTGTATTCCGAAAACATTATGCTTAGGCATAAAATACCAACCATGTAATACATGTGGGTTTCATTTCTTCAACTCCTGGCTTTTTGAGTGTAGGGTGCTATGGTTCAGATCTAAAATGTACCCCCAAATCTCATGTTTCAGAGGCGGGGCTCTTGGAAGGTGATGGATCACAGGATTACTGATGAGTTTTCACTGTTAAGAGGTGGGGCCTGGTCAGAAGAGCTGGGTCACTAGGGGCGTGACTGGGAGGGGTGTATTCTTGCCCCTGGCTCTTCCTCTCTCTCATTGCTTCCTGGCCACCATGGTGTAGGCAGCCTTCCTCTGCCATGTCCTTTCACAATGCCATTTCTGCCTTGGAACCTGCTGACCAGGGACTGAACCTACTGGAAACTGAGCCAAAATAAATCCCGAAGTTTTGAGTGCAGGGTATTTTGTCCAGTGATGGGACACACAGGAGACTATCCAAACAGTATTTGATCAATGACATTTTTCCAACTCCTTTTGCAGTTAAAAGTTAAAAAAAGTTCATTAATAGGAAATGGAGAAATTAAGTAACTATTCATTTGGTATATTTTACTATGCAAAGCACTACGTTAGACATAGCATGGGTAAGGTACAGTGTCATGGGAATCCCACAGTCCACTGGGAAGATGGTCAATAACAGAAAAATTAGAACACACAGAAAGTGCTGATTGAGATACTGCAATCCAGTGATGTGGGCAGAGGAAAAAAGCGCATTCCAAAAAGAGAAAATCTTCATGTAAAGCAAGAGGAACTGAGTGTGAATAGCAAAGAAATGTCTGGCTCAGCCTCGGGGAGGAAACTGCTGTAGCACGGGTCAGGTTAGAAGGATGACAGAGACAGCTTCTGAACCTCTAACAAGCCCAAGCCCCCCGCCAGCGACTTCAGTGCTGCCTTCCCCAGCATTCTTGTCACCGTAACCTAACACTATGCTAATGTTCAATGATGGAGAAAAGACCCCTTATATTTTCTTCTAAATAACTCTTAGATAATCCCTATTCCTGTTAAGTGTTAATGGAGAAATTATAAAGATGTGCTAATCACATCAACTAGACATTTAGGTTGCTATACTCTGTGTGGCACTGATTGCTTCTTGGCCAACCTTTTAATTCGTCTCAGTAATGTCCGTCAGTTTGGCCAAGACATTTGTCCCTAACCTTTTTCTAATTGCTCAGGTCCCATGCCTGTTTCCCTGCCTCTGGAAGATACTACTTTTCACTCTACTAAGAAGATAAAGGCCTCTGACTCAAGATTCATATGTTTTCTCTCCCTCTCTGCTCTGTGCTCTTTCTTTCTTAGGGTCTAAACATGTCTCTGCACCTTTAGCAATCCACCCTTTCCAACAGCATTCCTCTCTTAAGACCGCTAGTCTTCTGCCTGACACAAACACTCTCAACCTGAACACACATTAGAATCAACAGGGGGAAGGGGAGCAGAGGACTGAAAAAAAGCAGAAATACTGAATTGCTCTGTTGACGGACATAATAATTTTTGAAGCTTCCCAAGTAATTTTACTCCTAGTCCAGGATGTTGATACTTTACGTTTCAAATTTTCCCAAAATATTCAGTCTCTTTACAGCTAACGTGTTCTTCCTTTGAGCTTACAAAAAGTCTCAAACGTGATCCCAAAAATCTTCACAGGTTATATACATCCTTGACCCATCACAGGTTCCCCCGCCTCTCTTCAGAGACAGCTGTCAGGTGACAGGTGCTATGGCAACAGCTGCAGCCTCTTCAGTGGCCACTGTTAACCATCATTCAGCCAACAGAAAATAAGACAGTTAGTTTCTGAAGGGAAAAAGGACCATGTGGCTTCACAGGTACCAAATCTAGTGGCCTTCTTTTTTTTCTTCTTTATGTGTGTGCTTGCGAGTGTGTGTGTGTGGTACTGGGGATTGAACCAGGGCCTTTGCACTGAGCTACATCCACCAACCCTATTTTGATTTTTTTATTTTGATGTAAGATCATGCTAAATTGCTCAGGCTGGGCTTGAACTTGCCATCCTCCTACCTCAGCTTCCCAGAGTGCTGGCATGTACCATCACACCCAGGTACCAGTGTCTTTTTTTCCTCTGAATTATGCAAAAAATACTTCCTTCTTGAAATGACTCCCACCACCCTGACTGATCTCCTCCTCCTCTTCCTATCCTCAGAAGGTTCCAGCTCTTCTACCTCTGAGCAGATGACTTCTAATCATACATTTCTAAGTTTCCACTCCATCCTCAGCACCAGGCCTGAGTTTCCAGTTGTCTGGTGGACTTTCATACCTTTCTATATTACCAGTACTTCAAATTCCTCTCTATAACTGGCTCAATCATCTAATTTCCAAATCATTTTTCCCTCTTGCCAGTCCTATCTCCACCTCCACTGCTGCAAGCCTCTAATCTTAGTATATTCTGCCAGTGTCTATTAATTCCTCAATTTCTATCTGTGCCCACTGTCTCCACTGAAGTAAAACTTTGGTCTCCTATCAGTTCTGTCTCCACATTCTCCCCACCCAATGCTTCTCACTGACTTTAATCTTCCAAAAGAACCAATCCCCTGCCTAAAATCAAAGAAAAAAAGTCCAAAGCAATCTTTTCATGGTTTTCCTCAGCCTGTGATATATAAGATACAAGCTCTTAACCTGGAATTCACATCTTCTATAAACTGTCCTCAATTAATTTTCCTATCTTTACCTCCTTTCTTTCTTAACATGACTGCTAAAGTATTTGTTTAATGTAGATATAACTTCTTTCTTATTATTGTGTTTAAAATACACATAATACATAACATGAAATTCACCATTTTAACCACTTTTAAATGTACAGTTCACTGGCATTAAGCACATTCACACTGTTCCACAAGCATCCCCGCCATCAATCTTCAGAAATTTCCTAACACCTCCAACTGAAACTCTGTACCCATTACACTCTATCTTCCGCACCTACCCCTCCTCTCAGTCCCTAGCAGCCACCTTTCTTCTATCTCTGTGAATGTGACTATTCTAGGTAGTGCATAGAGCGGGAATCACACAGCATTTGTCCTTTAGTGTTAGGTTTATTTGACTTAGCAAAGTGTCCTTAAAAAATTCATCTGCCTTTTAGCATATGGTAGAATTGCCTTCCTATTTAAGGCTGTATAATAGCCCATTGTATAGATATACATTTTGTTTATCCATTCATTTCATTCATTTACTGATGGGCACTCAACTTGCTTCCACCTTTTAATCACTGTGAATAGTGCTACTTAAAACAAGGGTGCATAAATATCTGTTCCAGAGCTTGTTTTCAATTCCTTCAGACACATTCCCAGACATGGAATTGCTCGATCATATGGTAATTATACATTTAAGCATGTACACCCCCAGCCCTGTGTTAATTTTTTGAGAAACCACCATACTGTTTCCAACATCTTTCTTTCTGACATGAAAAAACTTAAGTAAATCCACTGCAAAAAAAAAAAATTAATAAATCCCATAGCCAAGAGCGATGACTAGATAATCCTCACTGTCACTGCGTTGAGTGTAATGACAACAAAACACTGTCTTTAGTGGGATGATGTCAGTGCTGAGGTCTCTCTGCATTGGTTTAAAAAGAAGAGCTATGAACACTCTTCTGAGGGAAGAGGGAGACCACAAGAAAGAAGGGAAGCTATAGCACTAATCAGCATCATCCCAAGTCCAGGCCTTGAAAACAAGCCGATCTTGCCCAGCATGGTGGTGCACACCTATATTCCCAGCACTCCTGAGGCTGAGGCAGGAGGATCACCAAGAGTTCGAGGCCAGCCTGGGCTACATAGTGAGTTCAAGGTCAACCTAAACTACATAGCAAGACCCTGTCTCAAAAAAAAAAAAAAAAAAAAGAAGAGAGACAGCATGAAGACCTGGGATGAGGTGTTCAGAGTGACAGAGAAGTCTGCTTTATCTCAGCGATACTCCATAATCTTGCAGCTACATCTAAGAGTCTATAGCCGCCATGGAGTATCTTTACCCTAGAGCCTGGCATTAGTCTCTACAGTCAAAATTTCCATGACTGGAACAGCAGAAACAATCCCATGTACATATGATGTATTTCTTATCATCATCTTTTGTAGTGCTGGAAATGGAAATGAGAGCCTTATGAATGCTAGGAAGCCCTGTGTTCATTAATTTTTTTTTGTTTTTGTTTTTGTTTTTGTGGTGCCGGGGATCGAACTCAGGGCCTTGTGCTTGCAAGGCAAGCACTCTAATCACTGAGCTAAATCCCCGGCCTGTGTTCATTAGTTTTTAAAATTTTTTTATTAGTACATGTTTACAGTACGTAATGATTACCTTTATTGTGGGGAGTTTGTACATGTACATAACGCATCTTAATTCTTTTTTTGTCCCCTTCCCCTCCTATCCCCTGTTCCCTCCAACTCTTGTTCCTCCTCCCATTTGCAAAAGCTATTTCCATTTATTCTTCCATTTTCTTTTTAATTCCTTTTCCCTTCCCTCCCTTCATTTCTTATTCTTCTTCCCACTTGAAAAAGAACTTCCTGTTTCCTATTATCTATCTTTTATTTTGCTCTTTACATTTTGGCTCTTTACATATAGGAGAAACCATGCGATATTTAAAATTGTGTGTCTGACTTATTCCACTTAACATTATGGTCTCAGGGTGCATCTATGTACCTACAAAGGCCTCAAGTTAATCTTTCTTTGTGGCAGAGTACTCCACTGCGTGTAAAGACTACATCTTCTTTATCCATTCATCCGCTGATGGGCATCTGGGTTGTTTCCAAGATTCAGCTATTATAAACTGTGCTGCTAGAAACAAGGGTATGCACATGTGTAATTTTTACAGATTTTGTTATACTGTGTTGCATTTTCTTATCAACCCTAAAGATGGAGAAGGCAGACCCAGAATTAGAATCTAACGCACTCCCCATTTTCCAAATGAGGAAGCTGTTGCGGAGCTCAAGATCACACTGCAGTTGTGCAGCAGAACTAGATGGGGATCGGTAGCTCCTGACACCAGCCAAGGATGTGCTGGGCCAGCTCACCTACAAACACTGATGCTTGGATTTGCAAGAATTTTATGACCTGGTTTTTTGAGGGGAGTGGGCGCGGGTGCTGGGGATCAAACTCAGGGCCTTGCACTTGCTAGGCAAGCACTCTATCACTTGAGCTAAATCCCCAGCCCCTGACCTAGTTATTAAATACAGCTGTTATGGGTAATATACACTAAAAACTCAATGTTTCTTTGATGTTTGGGGTTTTTTGGGTTTTGGAGGTAGGGTCTCAGTTTGTAGTACAGGATTAACTTGAACTCACTATGTAGCCCAGGCTGGCTTCAAACTCTGGGCAATCCTCCTGTCTCAGCCTTCTGAGAGCTGGGAGTACAGGCATGCACCACCATGTCATTTAAACTCAATGCTTCCTAATGACTGTCCTACAATCTATGATGTTCTTTGCTCGTGAAGGAATGCACACCCAGTCGGTGTGTGATGGTAACGCTATGGAACGGTGGCTACCACCCACCTCTCCCCACACCCACATTCAGGGACATATGGCTGACATCTGGAAATTGGCCACAGTTTACTCACACTACAGAAACAGATGCCTGCTACAAACTGGGGGCTCTGTCCCCAGAAAGCCCATCATTAATTAACATCAACAGCACACCACAAAATGCTTTTCTCACACAGAGATCTTCAGAAGCAGGTACAGCTTCAGGCCCTCACCCACAGGAGACAGGTTCTGGGGCACAGTGGGGAAGGCGTGGGGACAACTCACCGCAGCTTCACATTCTGCCCTGTGTAGGACTCGTACGGCTTCTCCACATGGGTAAACTCAAAGTCGAAGGCCTGTGACTGGGTGATCTCTCCGGGCCGAGCCAAGTCCTTCACCAGGGACACAAACTCGTGGTGATTCCCGCGGTCATAATAGAGTTCTGAAAGAGAAAAACACCTCCTCTGTCAGACCCAGGCTAATGGGCCCTAGCGAGGGTGCTCCAGGTAAGAGGCACCAGCCTTCAAAAGGACCCCCAAATAGATCCCTTCTACCTTCACTTTCGGACTCCTACTCTTTCCCTGACCCAACCCTTTACTGTGTTCTCCGTACACTAGTCTTCCTCTCTCCCTCCTTCCCAAGGACTGTTCCATCTTGTTTTGTCTGGGGGTAGGGTCCTCATTATTGGCCCAGGCTGACCTTGAACTGGGCTCAAGTGATCCTGTCTCAGTCTCCCAAGTTGCTAGGACTCCAGGTGTGTGCCACAATGGCTAGCTGATGGATCCATTTTGTACACTGAAATTCCATGGCATGGAGAACCCAAAATAATCCTCTCTGGGATGTTGCTCCAATCCAGTAACTTTGCCTCACCCCCTCAGAAGTAAGGAAGTATAGGGACTGGGAGAAACAGATCAGCCCCAGTGAGTGGCTTGAGGGATACGCATGTCAAGGGACCCAATACCAAAACAGATTATCATTTTAACATTTCTAACTTTCGAAAGGATATGTGTATTTAATTGTATCCTCTTTTAGTACTCTTGCCAGACAGCTAGGTCAGGTCTAATCACCCACTTAACAGAGAAGGAAACTGAGGCATGGCATAGTTACAGGACTGGCTTGGAGCCAGAGTTGGCTGCAGGGCTGAGATTACAGCAGGCCTCTTCTGAACTATAACCTGCTATAATGAGAAGTGGAGGAGGTAATGTAGGTAAAAGATTTACAACAGTAACTAGTGCACAGCAAATGATCAATAGCGGCGCTAGCTGCTGCTGTCACTAAGAAAGGCAGGGACGCGGCCCATCCAACAAGGGTGTTCTCGTGTTATTTCGCCCACCTGAGTCAGTGGTCCTCAACCTCTGGTGTGCAGCAGCACCCTCTGGAGGGACGGTCAAAACACACCCTACAGTTTCCGATTCCAGGCCAGGAATGTACCTTTCTAGCAAGTTCAGGCGGGAGGGGGGTGGGGTAACCACACTTTGAGAAGCACTGTTCTAAATTCATCCTCTTCTGGAAACATTTTTTCTCTGTGGTGAGTACATGCCATCACTTGTCCTATTTTATGTCCGTTTGTATTCAGCTATTAAAATTTTGCTGTATCTTTCTTTCCCAGTTTGGCCTGACAATGCTCTAAAGATGAGGCCCATATTCCTAGCTTCCTTGAGGACCCCTGTACCTGGCCTCGCACTGGGTGAATACTTATTTCTGTGACAACATACAGCCACTTGCCAGTTTAAGGCACCACCCCTCAGGTTCAAGTGCTAAGCTAGGCTACAACCTGCAGTAGGGCTGATGGGCAGGGAAAAGGAAGTGGGAAGGGCATACTTATGCTTCCGTGGTTTGCTGCTTGGGGAGTCTGTCCTCAGAGAGGAGTCTCTGGACAACTGCAAACTAGGCCTAGTTCTCAGTCTCTCCAGGGGCGGGGAGACCATCTTTCTCAGGATGACCTGAGCATGAGGGGCAGGAGGAGAAAGCTACATTCGCTCTGGGTCCAGCTTGGATGACACAAGATTGGAGCCTTGAGTATGATCAAAGACTCTGTGGGCCCAAGAAACCAGATCTGCTTCCACAGGATCAACAGTGTTCAGCCCTGCCCTAGGGGAACAACCATCACCAGAAAGAAGAATAGTATTTTAGAATGTGCTTTTTAGCTAGAGCACAAAATCTCCCTTCTTCCTGGTCTAGGAGCTTCCCTTGACACAGTCATTCCACAGGAGACCTTTCACTCTGGGAGGAAATTGTGAAGGAGAGTGGGCTCTGGCATAAGATTTATCTACCTTGGGCTGGGGTACAGCTCAGTAATAGAACATTGAGCTTGGTATGTGCAAGGTCCTGGGTTCAGTCCTAGCACTGAAAAAAATTATCCAACTCATGAAGGTGGCAGTAGTATATATGGTAATCCCACACAGGGATGTTACTTCCTTATATATTCATAATGTATTATGTACAGTGTATTATGGTTAAGTTTTGTGGCTGACTTACTCCGTTGTCATAACTTTTCTAAACACTAACTGGATTCTGCTAAAGGGGAGTTGACAATTCCAAACTCTGTGGGGAAAAGCAAGCAATTCAATCTCTGTTCTGCCCAATCAAGTAAGGAAAGGCAGGGCTAGTGTAGAAGAAACAGCTGGGCCAGCCCCAGTGACAGGACTCCTCTACTCACACTTGCCACGGGAGCCCTGTGTGGGAGTGCTGGCTCCTATGTGAGAACTGAACACTTAACACAGGAGCCTTGTGCCTCAGTTGCCTAGTTTCAGAAGTCAGAGAAAAGCCCCAATGGCTGTGAACTTTAACAAATGAAAAATCCCAGAGCCAAGAAGATGGAAAGAGAAGGATGGAAAAATACACAGATGTGCTCACACAGCCGGAAGGCAACATGAGAAATAAACAAAACAGAGAAGGTCCAGTGAGCACTCAGGCTGCCAGCGTTTGAACACCCCAGCAACAGTGCAGACGGGCTCTGCCTGGTGCAGCAGGCAACTCGGGCAGGCGAAGTCCTTCCCTGCATAGCGCCACGTTCTCCTGGATTCTTTTCTTCCATAATAGACACCAGCTTCTGCAGAGATGCCCCGGGAGGGCGGCCAGAGTGTGTGTGGTCTGAGTGGTGCTGGACTGGCCTTTTCAATTTATAAGCCATTTGCAATGGTTTTGCAAACCCTGCGGCCAAAGCAGCAGAAATAGTAGCCCTACTTTGCTACTTGTTAGAAAGATTGGTTTCATCATGTGTAACTTTGTTTCATTTTAATTCTGATTTTAATGGAGTTAGGCAGCATGAAGAATATTTGCCACATTAAGAGAATTTCCTTATTCAGTAAAATGATTTGTGGCTCCATATTTAGGAAAATATACTGTTCGGAGGAGACAAAGATAACAAGGGGGGTACTTTGTATCTGCTTCTATTGTCCCTTTTTTATCAGTAAATGTTTGTAGCACATGTTTACATTTTCTGTGGGGAGCTGGTACATGTATGTAATACATTGATTCCTTTCTTCATCCCCTTTTCCTTCCCTTCCTCTCCCCTCCCCATCTCTTGATCCCCTTCTTGATTTTTCTTTTATTAGTGCATGTCTATAGTACATAATGTTTATTTATACTTTGTGGGGAGTTGGTACATGTACAGAACACATTAATTCCTTTTTCATCCCCTTCCCATCTGAGAAAAATCTCCCTGCTTACTATTATCTATCTTTTATTTTACTCTTTGCTTGTATTTCAGGTTTCTCATATAAGCAAAACCATGTAATATTTAAGCTTGTATATCTGATTTATTTCACTTACATTGTGGTCTCGAGGTGCATTCAATTTTCCTACAAATGACTTGTTTATCTTTTTATGGCAGGGTAGTGCTCCACTGTGTATAAATACAACATTTGCTTTATTCATTTGTCTGTTGATGGATTGTCTTGCATAACTTAAAAGACAAAATCCAAGAAGCTTGGGCCCTAAATAGACCATGAACTGCCTCCATTCCATCCCAAAGAAGTGACCAGCACTCATCCCTAATGCTTCCCACCACCAAAGCCCTCAGAGACCACACATTTGCAACTAGAAATAGAAACTGACTGGTTTAACTTTTATTTTTTAAAGGTAACTTCTCTGTCTTCAGTTTCTTTCTCAGACCAAAAGAAGGAAGTAACTGTTTCATTCAGGATGTTTTATTGTAAAACTTAACACCAACGGCCAAGAAATGAGGTTTGTCACTTTGAAGGAAGTTGAGCCAGCTTTGCATCATAGGCTGGGACTCGCTGCTGGGATGGAGCCACATAATATTCCAAGCTTCGTGTTGGTCTTGGATGAAACAGGAAGCAGCAGAGCTGCCCCCTTATCTGATTTTCCCAGCCCACCTGCGGGCTGGCAGATGATTCAAGATGCATGTCTGACATGGCCCACTCACCTCTCCTGGATCCTGGTGAGCCCACGGGAGCAGTCCCACCTCCAGATTGCACCTCCCCTGCTCTGTGACGTTCAGCTCCCTCCAAGCCCTGGTGGCAACTTATCACAGAGGGCAGGATTAATGTATTTAATCTCGACATGCCTTTTAATTAGTATGCCAAGGGGTACTGAATTAAAACAGAAAGTCTCTGGAAATTTTGAAAGTACTTATCTGATTGGTATTGTTGGTTCACTAAAAACTTTTTTTTTTTTTTTTTTTTTTTTTTTGTGGTGCCAGGGATCGAACTTAGGCCCTTGTGCTTACAAGGCAAGCACTCTAACCACTGAGCTAAATCCCCAGCCCCCACTAAAAACTTTTTAAAGATCCAGATAAATATCTGTTTGCCTTTCAAGTACAGGGATGTTCATGTCGTCTCTCTTTTGGAAGTCTGACCTTCTAATTCTAATGGGTTTCTCTAACTGCTATTAGTCGCAAAGGTGGCCCAGGCCTGCCTTTACATCTTTTACCAGTAGAAGTACATCTTTCGTCTCTCCAGAGGATTCCTGCTGGAAATGGTTTCTTCTACTTCTAACAATTCAGTTCTTTCCTCAGTGCTCTCTACTGCATCTTTCTAAAAATGGGGTTAGTGGGGAGGGGTGACTAGGTCTTAGACCTTACTCTCTCCCAGGCCTGGAAGGTCCCCTCTCCACATACTTGTTGGTACTTTTAGACAGATCAAGCCATCGAAAAAGTTTGCTAGGTACAGGGAGGATACTAATGCTGTTCAAAAAACACCTGAGTGAAGATAACAAAAACATACACAACTTAGGTGAATAAACAAGTTCTTCTTATGCTCTCAGAGGCCACATTCAAACTGTAACATTAGAGCCAAATGTTCTATAGGTCTGACGGCTCCCATTTTCTCATATATACAGGTCAGTCTCAACTTGGCAAAGGAATGTGATGAAAAAAAGACGTGCCTGGGCCTGGTGGTGCCTGTCTGTCATCCCAGCACCCTGGGTGGCCGGGGCAGCAGGACTACAAGTTCAAGCCCAACCTGGACAGCATAGTGACTTAGTGAGACCCTGCCTGAAAAACAAGAAAAACATAGAAGGGCTGGGGATGTAACTCAGCATGAAGGCCCTGGGTTCAATCCCAGGTACCACAAAAACAAAAAAACAAAGAAAGAAAAAGTAGGTGAACTGACATTAGCTTCAGCTTTTTCTTATCTGAATTCCTGCAGTGAAGACACTGCCCTGGTGGGTGCGTACCCGTCATGAATGATCACAGTTCTTGGTGGCCTTGATTAAGAGCTATAAGCACATGTAAAAGTCCAGCCAATTAATGGTAAACAGAAAAGTAGACCCGCACTCTCCCATTTTTTCATTAACACTCTCATGATGGGGCCCTACATGCACGACTGCCCCATCGGGTGGCTTGTACCACCCCAGGTGAGTGTCCTGTGCTGCCCAGGTGGTTCAGACCAGCAGGAACGTGTTAAAATATCCCTGGCATCTTTAGAAGATGAGGGTAAAAAAATCCAGAGAACAGCTTCTATAAAGTCTTAGATCTGACCGATGTTTCCAGTTAATAAACCCAGCATATTGAATAACTTCTCCCAGTATTCACTAGTCACTGAGACAAGAGGGCGGAAGGCAATCCCTAGCTTTCCGGGGAGGAAGACAGACAACTTAAATAAACAAAACCAAATTCTGCTGGAGAAGAGTGTTGATGAGGCTTCTGAAGAACACTACAGGAAGTGCTTGGTCAGCCTGGGATAGTCAAGGAAAGCTTCACAGTGGAGGTGATGTTAGCTGGGCTCTGAAGAATGTGTGAGCACATGCGTGGAAGGTCATACTTTTCAGAAAGATGTTAATGTACAAAAGGAAGATAATACACTTCTAAAAGGGTAAGGCGTGCTGAGGAAAAAGGCTAGGGAGAGATGAATCCGAAAAGAGGTAGGGGTCAGCTCGGCAGAATTTCAACAGTTTGCTGTTAACCATTTGGGAGTTGGCAGGAAGAACTTTGAGGAGGGGACCGACAAACTTAGAAGGGCCTTTTAGAAAGTTCGTCTTTACAGAAGATGATGTGAAGGAGGGGGAGGAAGGCTGGAAGGTCAAGTAGGAGGCCGCATATTAAAGGGAGTAGCACAGAGAACGGATAACCAATACAGATTTTAAGGTCTATACAGAGAACTCTGCATGGTGGTGCATGCACATAATCTCAGCTGCTCAGAAAGCTGAGGCAGGAGAGTCACAAGTTCAAGGCCAGCCTGGGAAACTTGGCAAGACCCTGTCTCAAAATTTTAAAGGGCTGAGGCTATTGCTCAGTGATGGAGCGCTTGCCTAGCATGCATCAGTGCCTGAGTTCATTCCCCAGTACAAGTGAAAGAAGATCTATTGCAGAGTTGTTGCAGAAGACCAAAAATAAAAGCCAACAGAATGTGTGAAGATCCTAAGATAACTTCTACATATCTGGGACTGAATCAACACAGGAGACATGGGCCACAATGGAGGAAATGGGAAAAGTGGCAGACTGGGGCTAAGGTAGTGGAGCATGTGTGGAAGGACTGGGGATGTTCTGTCTGGATGCATCACTGAGGCAGCTGGGGGGTATTCAGGTGGAGATGTCCAGCAGGCAGTTGGACAGACAGGCAGTTGTCCGAAATCAGTGATGAAGGAAGATGGAGCTCAGTGATAGTAACTTTCTTGACCTCCTAGGTCACCCATACACAGCCAGACCCTAGACCATGTCAGAAGTTCCACCCACTTGATACACAAAGAATGCAATGAAGGAGAAAACCACAGGACCGCAACTTCAGCAAAGCTACCCAGCAGTCTTGCTTCACTGCCCTGAGTTCTGATCATAATGACTGTGCTCAATGTGTGACACAATACTTCATGCCCTGCTTCTCGGGAGGGACCAAGAGGATAAAACAGAAAAATAACAGTCTTTCTAAGGAAAGTCACTTTGTGCTCCCAATTTTAGGAATACAAACTCCCTTTTATATCAAACTTAACCAGAAAGGTTTTGCTTATGTCTTGTTCTTTATCAAGAAATACATCCCCATAGGGCATGGTGTCACAAGTCTTTAATCCCAGCACTCTCGGAAGGTGAGGCAGGAGGATTATAAGAGCCCAGCCCAGGCAACTTAGCAACTCAGCAAAACCCTGTCTCAAAAAAAAGTTCGAAGTGCAGTTCAGTGCCAAGGTCCTGGGTTTAATCCCCAAATCCCCAGTAACAGGAAAAAAAAAAAAAAAAAAAAAAAAAAAAAAAAAAAAAAAAAAAAAAAAAAAAAAAAAAAAAAAAAAGAAAAAAAGAAAGAAAGAAAGAAAAGAAAAAAAAAAAAAAGAAAGGCATCTCAAAGCCCAAAATTAAGAAACATGAGAGATATCATCTGCATATTATTCTACTTCTATTCTCTCACAGAATCATGGATAACCGAGAGTATAAGCACACAGCTGGGACTGGCTCAGTATGCAACACCAGGTATGACTGGCTCACGTGGCAGAAGCCACAGTTTAAAAGCAAAGCGCTAACATGTGCGCTCTCTCTAAGTACGCATGGAAATCTTACTGGGCATGGGTAATAAGAGGTATGGGAGGAAAAGAGTAAATCAGTGACTACAATAGAACTTGTAAAATGGAAATATCCCTGTACCAACTACTATCATTTTTGTAGTTCTCTATAAAGCACATAAGATCCCCTGATGTGCTCAAAATAATTGCCAGGTGATTTTATTATCCTAGCTTTATAGTTGAGAAAGTTGAGGCCCACCAAAAGGCTGGATTTCCCAAACTCTCAAGGCCAACTCAGCCCAGAGCAAAGAAGGGTTTAGGAAGACTCCAGCAGCAGAAACAACCAAAGATTTTGAGAAAATTCTGTAAGGACATCTTCGAACTAAGGAGTTAGCTAAGAGACAGGTGGAGCACATAAGCAAATAGTCCCCTCAACCCCTTTTCACTTAGACCAGAGAGATTCCTTTTAGAATGGCTCATTGTATACTGTCTGGCTCAAGGGACATCCCAGCTTATCGTCCACATATCAGCAAAATACCCCTACTTGGGAGTAATGGAATCAGACTAAACATGCCTGTCTCTGTTGGTATAATGCAGACAAAGAACTGATACACTAACTTTAAAACACATATCTGAAAAGACCAATTTTCAGTAAGCAAGGAATTCTTAACTATTCCATATATTATGTTTAACATTAAAAGCTCTTGATTTATTTCATGTAACCTATGGTTCTTTACTAAGGCTGATTTTGCCCTCCAAGGGACACACAGCAATGTAATAAGAGAGTTTTGTCGTCACCAGTCAAGGGTGCCACTGGCACCTGGTTGGTATAGATTGGTGATACTGCTAAAACCCTCTTACGACAAAGCCTTACCAAGCCCCACACATCAGCATCACTGATGTTGAGAAACTACCATCTAAGTCAGAAGCAGAAAAGCAAAAGGCATGAAACCCATACTCCAGCCCCTTTTCTAGTAGGGTAATAGGCCTCTCATATTCCACCTTTAAAATAACAATAGAAAGGTTCCTATAGGATTGGACAGTCTTCAACTTGATTTCATTTTCTTAAACATCAGAGGCAAAGATGTTTGAGGGTGAATAGCAGACTGTAGTCCAGCCTGCTAGGGCTTCTGCTAGGTTCCTCCTACCTTTGTTTCAGTGTTTCCTATCCCTACAAAAGGAAGAGAACAAACACTTTGCTGAACTCTCAGGATATCAGAGTTCAGTAACCATTCCCAAGGCAGTTTCCCAAAACAAGTGTCATATGTACTGTGTGGGGGCATGGATTCCCTGCCAGGGGTGTCTGCAGCCCACTGGATATTAACTGAGCCTACTGTTGACCTCATGCCAAAAATGATTAATTTTAGAAGCACCCTAGTGTTCTGATAACATACAAGTCTCCAAATAGTCTTTGAATTGGAGATAACGCAGTTTGGCCAGGCAGCTCCCCAGATCTTCCTTATTGTTGCTGCCTCCTGCTGTCTAGGACTAATGATTAATAACTGTATCTGAAAATTCTTAGGGAGCATTGAGAAATACTGATCATTTATTGAGGCTTTAGAAACATCACTTCTTTAAGAGAAAATCAGACGACTGAAGACTAGCATTCTTGTAACAGTTCCTGAGAAGTACAGTTTAGGTAGGCAGGCAGACGATTACAGGCCTTCTTTTAAGAACAAGTACAAGATAGGTAGTTCAGAGCTGAGGGGCGATAGGACAACTGGTGTACCCTCTCTGGCACACACCTAAAGAGAAAAGGGGCGTGGGCGGAGGCGCAGCTTCAATCCAGGTCTGACAGCTGTAGATGGCCAGAGACGGGAAAGCCAGTGTGGAAGCGCGGTCTCTGCTAACAAACCCACCTGCAGGCTACAGCTGGAGCGCTTCGCTCTGAAATCCCGGGGCAAAAAGCAGAGCTGCGAACACGCGAAGGACACAACCGGGATACCCAGGCTCCAGGTCTCCAATCCGATCGCACAGTACAACGCTCCCTACGGCCCCGGCTATCCCCACCTCCCCGACAGCGAGTGTGCTGTCACTCCTGGCAGGGAAGATGGTAACGCAGGGAGAGTCGCCGATAGTCGAAACTCGCCGCTTGAACCCCAGGCCTCGGACTGCAGTTGACAAGCGGCCGTGAAGGGCCTGGGTGGAGCTGGGCCTCAAACACCCTGCTCCGTCCCCCCACCCCCGCCCCTCGCTCAGGCCCCGGCCGGCGGATGGCGCAGGGGGAGGGGAGCGGCCGGGCGACTCACCAATCTGCCCGATGAATTCGATCTTGATGCCCTGGTGCTCCAGCCGCTTGTTGGGGTTCTTGAGCGCGAGGCTCACCTTCCCAGAGACGGTCTCCCCGTCGTAGAAGAGGAAATACTTCTCCTTCTTCCCGTCCTCGGTCTTGTGCTCCGCTCGCTTCCTACTCTCCGCATCGTTCAGCAGGATCTCCACCTCCACGCTCTGCCCGAAGCCGAAGAAGCTCATCGCTCCGTCGGACCGGGCCGGGCAGGGCAAGGCTCCCCGAGGTTGGCTCCCGCCTCCGGGCGTGGGCTGCCCTAGGGAAGGAGGACGAGGGCCCTGCGGGAGCGCGCTCGGCCGCTGCACCACAGCCTGGCTCCCGCGGGCGGGCGCGCCGGCGGGGGGCGACGGGCCGCCTGCTGCAGGGGGAGGGCAGGGCGGCCAGGGCAGGCAGCGCAGGGCCGGGAGGCCGGGTCGGGCTGCCGCGTCCCCGGCAGCGGTGCACGGAGAAGCGTCGCGCCGCACCTAGCCGGTCCGAGCAGCTGGCGGCAGCTAGCGGGCGAGGCTCGACGGTGCAACTCTAGAGGGGGCAGCGGCGCAGAGCCGCAAGCGGCCGTTCCGCCGCACACCGGGTGGGATCTAGCGCCTAGCAGCACGACGAGCAGGCGGGCTCCCGCGGCGCAACGCACCGAGGCGTTTCACCGCTCTGGGCAAAGAGGGGGAGGTGAGCTACAGCCGGACGCGCTGGAGATGCTTCGCGCATGCGCACGCCTGTCTCTCCCGCTCCAGCCTCCCGGTTGCCAGACGGTGTGCTCATTGCGCATGTGCAGCGGGAGCCAGGCGACCTCTCTCCCTCAGTCGACATGGCAGCCCTGGCTTCTTTCCAGTACAAGTCGGGCCCAGCCGTTCCGTCAAATACAAAGAAATGCAGGCATTCTGGGGATGCTTTTGGTTGCTTTTCCCTTATCGTTTTAGCTCAGTAAACACTGGACTACCATCCCCACTTAAATATATACAGCGTCCGGGAGCTGTCTGACGCGGAGAAAGTAGCCCACTGACAGGCACGCGAAATGTCGCTTGATAGAGGGCAGAGGTGACAGTTATGACAAGTAGTACCCTGTTTGAAATTATCTTCACATTCCCTCTCACTTAAGAAAAATAGGCAGGAATGAAGCTACGAGGCTTTAACGCAGCACCTGGCCCTATTTTACCGAGAAAGCAATAAATGTATCAGCCCCAGAAAGTCCCACAGCCTCCAGCCTTTGCCCCGCCCCTATGCTTTGCGCATGCGGCGGACGACCTGCAGGACAGGCGAAGAGCATGAAACCGTTCCGGCACTCTGATTGGTCCGTTGGAAATTTTGTACACTGTGAATGGTCGGCAGGAACGTCTCGGAGCGCGCGCGGGAGCGAGCTTTGAAAGTTGAGCACGGCGGTGGCAAGCTGGTGCCTCAGGGATCATGGTGGCGCTGCGGGGCCTCGGGAGCGGCCTCCAGCCCTGGCGCCCGCTGGACCTCAGCCCGGGTGAGGAGACGCAGCCGCGAACCCGGAGCGCAGCCGGGGGTGCTTTGCGCCCCCAGCGGTGCCTCAGCCCGGGCCGGGGTGGGGGAGGGGAGCGCCCGGCGTCGTGTGGGTCCCCGGGTAGGGCCCCGCCGGGACGGTGGCCGGCAGGGAAAAGAGCCGCTGTGGGTTGGTCTCCGTGCTTGAGTCTGTGTCCTGGGCTGCTCCCTCTTACTCTGCAGGTCTCTGTGGACTGAGCGATTTTCATCTGTTCCGGTGGAATTAATGCGCGAATCTCTTTCTTTAGCCAGACTTGTTTAACTTCACGTTAGCTGGTCTTACTGTGTGTCTCGAACTCAGACATCACAATGGAGCTGGGATCCCCACAGCGACTAGTGGTCTCAGCCAGGCCACACACCCGGGCGTCCTGTCCTTCGTGCTTTCCCTCTTGCCCACCACCACAGGTTGCCCTGCCTCCCAGAACCAAGGCCGCAGAGTCAACCCGGGCAGTTGCAGGAATATTTTAGCTGCTTTTGGATGCTAACTTTCTGTCAAATGTGAGAAATAATGTGACTAAAGGCATGCAGATGACTTTAGGGGGACTGTGGAATCGGACAGTTAATTCCTTCCAAATTAGACAGTAGTGAGCTATCATTTGCAAAGCCAAAACAAGGAGTGAGATGCTTGTGCTCCTGTAATGTCTATAATAAGCATTAAAACATTACTGGAAATACAGAGAGATATAATTCTATTTATCAATGTTTTGGCCTGGGTGTTATGTTAGGCAGCATATTGCATATCTTGGAAGGAATGCTGTGCAAAGTCACTTGAGCTACAGGGACTCCCTCCTTCAGGGTCACGCTTAAGTGACAAAAGATGATATGGAGATTTTATTCTAAAAAGGGTGGCCCTAGTTAACTGTCATGCTTTTCATTTGCTGAGCGCAGTGTAACTAGGAGAACCATGAAATAAAAAATAAAGGTGGTGGCTTCCCATCTGTTTTTTCCACATATCTTGCTCAGCTTCTCAAAATCAATATTAATTTGATTAATAACAAAGAATATTAATTTGAAGTACCTGACTAATAATTTTTCTGACATGTCCATGTTTTTATCTAGTCCCAATTTTAGGTGTGGGACAATAAAAATGAAAAATTGAAGAAAACTGGTTAGAAAAATATGATAAGACTTAGAGTTAAGAGAGCTTGGCAAGGAATGCAGTGAAGATGCTATGATAATGCATTTTTCCCATTGGTGGAAGTGCTGAGTATTTCTCTATGAGTCAGGCTTGCCTTCTCCAGTGTAAACTTCTTGGAGGAAATGGTCTGTGTTGTATAACATGGTACATTATTATCCAAGGGCCCAGGAAAGCGCTGTACACTGTATCTGAGTTTGTTAACTTGGTTATTAGATTTTCACAGAAGTGCTTGTGAGGCCATCATTAATTAATCTCTTTTCTTGAATTTATGGGAAAGCCTGTCTGTAAATGTGTTAGTGTCATTCTTCGAAGCTATTCCATCTCAAAAGTGCTTTGTTTCTTGATGTTTTTCGATGATTAAACTAGTAGCAAGCTGTCAGTTATAGTTAGAAAAAAAGATTTTCTTAACTACTTTCTTTCAGTTGTGCTACATCTACATTGCTATAGTTTAAATGTGAGCTGTGACTTTTCTGAAGTGTACATGGAGTCTAAAGGTAATTAGTTTTTGTTTTATTTTGTTTTCTGAGACAAGGTCTCAGCATGTAGTTCAGGCTGGCCTTGAACTCACTCTGTAGCCCAAGCTGGCCTCCAACACTCCATGATCCTTCTGCCTCAGTCTCTTGAGTGCTAGGATTGCAGGCTTGCACTGCCACACGAAGCTTAAAAAGGTGTCTGGTTTTTAAGTGTTTTAGAACACTTGTTAATTTCATTGCATTTTCCTCTAGAATGGGTGGACACAGTGTGGGAACTGGACTTCACAGAGACTGAGCCTTTGGATTCCAGTATAGAAGCACAGATCATAGAGACTGGATTGAGCGCCTTTACAAAACTCTATGAAAGTCTTCTCCCCTTTGCCACTGAAGAATGTGGATCTTCAGAGGTAAAGAAAAACAGTCAAGCTAGCCTTGTGTTAAGTAAACGACGAAAATCATTATTATAATCTAATTTTCACTTTTTTAGCACATAGCTCAAAAGGAGTACAAGAGAAACATAAAGAATGTGGTTTGTTCATTGGACTATTTTAGTAGCTTTTTTCAAAAATTTCAAGATACTAGCCTAATTTTTTTAACATGTGATGTTAGATATTAATATCTCTGAAATATTTGATAAATTTCTTGTATTTATCTTTGTAATTTTGAATAATAAAAATTTTGGGGGGGTGCTAGGGATCGAACTCAGGGCCTTGAGCTTGCGAGGCAAGCGCTCTACCATTTGAGCTAAATCCTCAACCCCAGAATAATAAATTTTAAATTTGATCTTTTGTTTTAGTCCTTTGAAGATCATAATCATTTATCATTAATTTATTGGTAGTAGCCAGACTGGCAGACTGGTCTATTGCTCTTTGGTGTTCTTTGTTTGTTTGTTCGTTTTTGTTTTTTTATTGGTGCTGGGGATCAAACCTCAATCTTTCTACATGGTAGTAAGTATGTGCACTACAACTGAGTTATATCCCTAGTTCTTAGTTTTCTTTTTGTAAGGCACTAAATACTTCGAAAAATCAAATGGGAGATTTTTGCTTTTCTCTTAATTACTGGCTTTCATGATTTGCTGTCTCCTTCCAGAGCGTTTGGAGCTTTTTCATTGAGAACGGAATGTCCCATAGTATGCTGGTGGCATTATTCTATCACTTTGTTCAAATAGTCCATAAGAAAAATGTCAGTGTGCAATATCGAGAGTATGGCCTTCGTGCTGCTGGGCTTTATTTTTTGCTTCTAGAAATACCAGGTATGTATACATTTGGCCCTTGCTATCAATAGGTTCTTCCTCAGTGTATTCAACCAGTTGTAGATGGCAAATTCTTGAAAAGAAAAATGTTACAAGTTGCTGATATGTACTGTGTGGTTAGGCACGTGATGGTCACATCTGTACTGAACATGCCCAGAATTTTTTGTCACTGTATGTAAGCAACTACTTACATAGCGTTTCTGTAAGTAATCTAGAGCTGACTTGGAGGACGTTTGTAGGCTACTTGCGAATACTTGATGAAAGAAAAGACTGGAAAGAAATCTACTTATGAACACTGTCATTGTGCTTGTCAGAGCATTTACATGGCTGAGCAATGAAAAAGGCTGTTCTCCTCCCTGTCCTAAATCTGAGCAAGAAAGAACAGAGCATAGAGATGGAGCTAGAGAACCTTGAGTTCTTATAGTAAAGAAAGTCACAGGATTAGTCAGCTTGCTGTTTGTCATTGTTTATATAGATGCATTTGAAATAAATCTTAGCATTTTATGCCGTATGATTTGTGAACGTGTAAAAACATGTTCAAAGCCTTGAAAACTGTCAGGCTCCCATTGCTGATGCTCCCATAATGACTTTTGCAGTAAGTTACTAAAGAATTTAATTGCTAGGTACTCTAGTATCATAGTTGTAACTAGGCTCTTAGAAAAATGGTAGTTTTAGAAATCGAGTTTCACTCCTTTTCCCTGGCCAGATGTATTTCCTTCTGATGAAGGCTGATGCTCAGGGCAGAGCAAAGAGTTACCTATTACAAAGTGTGTGGACCACTTGGCAGTAAGCTGTTTTCTTGCCAATTACCTTCTGTTTCTAAATGTTTCTGTATTATGATCTAAATGCTCTTGATACTTAATGTTTATTTACAGTTTTCAAGTTGGTTTTGGCTATGTTTGGTCCCTTGCAGCATTTCCATGTGAATTTTAAGATCTGCATGTGAATTTCTACCAAAAAAAAAAGGTAGCTGAGATTGTGACAGGGACTGCACTGAATCTGCAGATCATTTTAGGTTAGGTCATTGAGTATCTGGATTTTATGGCTTTCCTCTAACTAGTGTTGAAGTATATACTGATTCTTCACAGCTGTTGGTGGATTAACTTGATCCTTTTGAGAGTTTTTAGAAAATTGTCAGACACACAAGTACATATTGAACTGTTTCTCTGGTATGAGAAAACTTAAGTGTAAATAAGGACAAAAATTTATAATAGATGTTGTGGAAAAGAAAATATTCAAATTGGAAGACAACTAGAGAGGGAAGAGAGGGAAAGGAAGGAAGGGAAAAGGGAAAGAAAAAGGAAAAAAATGGAAAAATGTAAATAAAGCTGTTGTAAATAAGGAGGGGAAGAGGATTTGGAGGGAGGGGAAGAGGATTTGGAGGGAGGGGTCAGGAAGGGGGAAAAAACCAAGATATATTATGCACAGGTACAAATCAACTATGATGAATATGATCATTGTGTATATCTAAAATGTACCAATAAATCTTCTTGGGTAAAAATAGAACTGGAGTTGAGGATTTAGGCTCTAAGTTCGATCCCCCCAAAAAACAGTAAAACAACTGCGTTAGGGCAGTTATAAAGTAGCTTTTATTCCATATTTAGTTTAGCCTTATTACTAAGGTGTGTTTTCTCTGAGGTCTCTACTGAATGCTTCCGATTTTTAAGTCTTTTCACTGTGACTGGCTAGAGCTCAAATGTGTCACAGCTCTGTGTGAACTAGAAATAATTCTCTTCTGGTTTCTTAGAGCTAGTTCTTGGTCCACCATGATAGTGTTTTACTCTGTACACATATAGGTGATACTCAGTTCTGTGCAGGCTTCTGGAGCGCTTTTTCTTTTCTGTGATGGGGTGGGGTGCTCGGGATCGAACTCAGGGCCTCGAGCTTGCTAGGCAAGTGCTCTATCACTGAGCTAAATCCCCAACCCCTGGAGCTCTTTTTCTTGTAACTTCCTTTCCATTAGTACCCTGACTTTCTGACTCTGATTTCTCAATTTAACAACATCTTCATAATCTGCTTCAATTCACCATTTCTCTGCTGTTGTCTAGAAATTGTCTCTAGATATAAAACTGGGGCAATTTTAGATTTATTCTTTGTTTC
Organism: Hystrix cristata; assembly: GCA_004026905.1. NCBI lineage: Eukaryota > Metazoa > Chordata > Mammalia > Rodentia > Hystricidae > Hystrix > Hystrix cristata. The sequence continues at coordinate 33,507 of PVJO010009146.1, forward strand.
CCTTTTTTCAGGGATTGCTTTTCTTATGCTGCCTGTTACTCAGTGTTTTAAATTTTTTTCATTTGTTTAGTTTTTTGTTTTTTGAGACAAGGTCTCACTAGGTAGTTTAGGCTGGCCTTGAACTCACTATGTAATCCTTGCTGGCCTCCAACTTCTAGTGATCTTCCTGCCTCAGGCTCCTGAGTGCTGGGATTATAAGTGTGCACCACCACGCCCAGCGAAAATGGTTGTTTGACATTTTTGTCCAGTTTTCTAGTTGCTTCCCCGCAGGAGGACAAGTATTAAAACCAATTACTGTTGTGGGCAAATGCAGAAATCTATTTATCTTATTTTTGCAGTACTGGAGATTGAATGGGCCCTGCCCTGAGATGTATCCCCATCCCATTTTTAAATGTTGTGACAGTTTTGCTAAGGTGCTAAATTGCTCAGGCTGAGCTAGTACTTGAGTCCTCCTGCTTCGGCCTCCCAGAAGGCTAGGATTACAGACATGCACCACCACACCCAATTTTTATTATTTATTTTTAATTTAGCACTGTTGCTCACCCCTAACTAAGGCTGAAGTTGAAAATGGTGTTTTTACCAAAAGCTCATTGTTATTTAAAATTAGTGCAAATCCTGTCTTTTGCTATTTTTCCAACTTCTTATCTGTTGTTAAACTGCAAATTTCTAGACACTTTAATCTCCTTATTCTTTGTTATTTATCACTAGGCAGTGTAGCCAATCAGGTATTCCACCCCGTGATGTTTGACAAGTGCATTCAGATTCTAAAGAAGAGCTGGCCTCAGGAATCTAACTTGAATCGAAAAAGAAAGAAAGAACAGCCTCGGAGCTCGGTTAGCCCAAGGAGGAACAGAAAGAGAGGAAAGCCGCCCAGGAAAGACGATGCTGAGGTGAGAAGCAAGGGGAACAATAAAACATACACCAACACAGACCTTTCATTTCTTTTAAGAATATGGATTTGAGTGCTGTGATGATAACTAGATGGTCCTAAACTATTGTCTGCTAACCTATGTGACTTGATGTTACCTCTTGGGCTTTGTGTACTACTGGGGGCACTTTGCTACCTTGCAGCCTTTCCACCCTCCTTGCTAGACTTGTTCCCAGGTGTGCCTGGCATCATGCTAACTGGTGTATTTGCCATATTATTGTTATTGGAGAGGGCAGTTGGAGTATCCTAATGGTCGTGTCCATGAGAACATCATAGAATAGCATGCTTTCCACATTCTTATATAGACAGGATTACACAGTAGACTTTTACTGACATCCAAACTGGTAAGAAATACAGGAATTCTCATAAAGAAAAAAAAAAAAAAGACAGGTAGAAACTACTATTGTGATCATCTAGTCCAGTGATTTACCACTGTGGCCATGGACCCAGCATAGTGAAGGGACCTGGTCAAGGTCGTGTCACCTCAGCAACTGAGTTGCTACCAGGAGTTCAGTGGGCGTGGCCTGAATAAATTACATGATGGAATTATACAGTCACCTGTCTAACCTGGATTTTTCATGATCCAGATGGATGAAATTATAGAGGAAGAAGATGATGAAGAGAATATTTATTTTTCTACCCGGGACCTTTCTCAAATTCGAAATGGTGTCTTTGACCTTTTGAATAACTTTTTGAGACTTCTACCCAAATTTTCCCTCAAAGAAAAGCCACAGTGTGTTCAGACATGTGTCGAGGTAAGTGAAAATTCCAGGAACCTTGGGACAACTTCAAAGGGCGTAGACAACTTCAATGGCTAATTGTTACCAAGTAGGAAAAAATCTTTTTTTGATATCTGTTTTCCAGGTCTTTGTTGCATTAACTAATTTCGAGCCAATTTTTCATGAATTTCATGTTACCCAAGCCAGGTGAGCCATTAAATCTTCTCAGGTTACAATGTAATATAGTATGTAATTTTTGCCTCAATGGAAGTGTGTCATTTTATTGACCTGTAGGTAGAATTTTACTCATTTAGATGGCACTTGGCTTAGAAGCCCTCTGGGGAGCTACATGCCTGCAGTCCCAGCTGCTCGGAAGGCTGGGGCAGGAGGATCACTTGAGTCTAGAAGTTCAAAGCCAGGCTGGGCACCAGCAAGACTGGCTCTCAAAAATAGTAACAATCATAATAAATAAGGCTTATAGAATTCAGAAGCATTCCTGGTGAAATCATATCTATTAACAAATGTTTTGCCATTTTTGTCTAGAAACCTTAGCCAAGCAAAGTACATACCAGAACTGGCCTACCATGGATTATATTTGCTGTGCTCCCCAATTCATGGGGAAAGAGATAAGGTAAGGAAGAGGAGGATCTAATTCAGTTAGCAGTGGAGATGAAAGCAGGCAGACCACACAGTGGAAAGATACAAAAGCATTTGGTGATGCTCTTCATCAGCAATTTCACTTTGCAGCATTTTAGTTCCCTGAAGTCAGCCACAGGTAAGAAGTGTGAGTAGGTTACCACAGGATGTTTTAAGAGACCACATTCCAGACTTTTATTAGAGTGTAGTTCTATTTTATTAGTCACTGTAGTTCATCTCTAAAGTTCGTTGTACCTGGTTAAATTCTGTCATAGGTGGGTATGTACAGAGAGGAACACAGTACCAACCACAGTTTTAGTCTTCCACGGGAGTCTTGGTATGTGTCCTCTGTAGATAGGCAACTGCTGCAATGCCACTCCATTTTGCTGTCATTTTTAGGGCCTTATATTATTTGTATAATAAAAATTAGCGTCACTATTTCTATTTGCTGTCTAGTCTTTGTTACCGAGTTTACATGTAATATACTTGGTGACTGCAGCAAATTGTTAGCTTTCCGGGAAAAAAAAAAAAATGGTTCCACTGTGAATTAGGAGGAACCAGGTAAGCTGCTGGAGTTACTTTTACAGAAATAGTCATCAAGTTATTCTAAAAAGGAAGAATAGAAAGTCATAGAATGTTTAAGTTTCCCTTGGCAATTCTTGTGTGATTCGGTATATCTATTAGTAATTGTACTACTTTGGTTGATACTCTACAGAAATTTATTGGTGGTTATTCCTAGTTAGGACTGATACCTAGATTTTGCCCCTTAAATTACCGTAATATTATTACTACAATAAATACTGGGTTTAAGGAATTAATGTATTATAATATTTCTAAACTCATATATACTTAATAAAAAGGTTTTGGAGAAAATGGTGGGTCAAGGTCCTGTGGGTTTTGGTGGCTACAACACAGTTAACTTACACAAGCATAGTGGTTGAAAGGAAGTTTGGGTTTGCTTGAGGTTCTACACGTCTTTGTTTAGATTGTGACTCCAGTGTTTACTCGCTCTGTGTCCTCGTGTGAGTTACTGCAACTTTGTGAGAGCTTTAATTTTGGCACAGGTGTAGCCACCTAACAGATTACTCTGAGCGTCACTCAGGCAGCACTTTTGTTTGTGTATTTACTATCCTGAGCGATGCTCGGGCAGGTGTCATTTCAACCAGCCAATTCTTGTTTGCACAAGATACATTCGTGTGTCTATTTATTTCTTTTATATCGACTATTTTTTGCATACTTTTTATTAAGGACATTGTATTTGCCTTTGATGTATGTTTCTATTGAAATCTAATAAGTTCTGGCTAATTTCTTTTACTAATTGGTCTTTTTTTATTTGAAAAATAGCCTATAATTTTGTGCTACAATCTATAAAACCTCATCATAAGTACATTACATACAATTTTTATACTTCTCCAGAACTCAGTGATATTCTTTTACCATACACAGTGGCCATGCTTGGGACACTGAGACTGAATAGAAAGGAAATGCCAAAAGATCGGCAAGAGAAAAAAACTGAGAAAGAGAAATGTTAGCGTATCAGAGAGGAAAAGTCTGTGTTATGAAATGGAAAGACAAAAAGATGCCTCCTTATTGTCTGCTGTTTGTGGTATGGAAATAATAGAATTTGAAAGAAGAAACAAAACTAAAAAAATTCCAGTAGCGGTCGATGATTATAATAATTCTATGGGTGGTGTTGACAGAGTTGACCAACATCTAACACGCTATCCTGTAATTGAAAAGCCAGAGAAAAAATATTATCATAAAATATTTATTCAACTTCTGGACCAAATAATATGAAACTCGTTTGTTACTTATTCAAAACAAAGGGGTTCTAAAAGTCGTTTGCAATTTACATTATGTCTAATAGACCAAATAATTGAAAAATACAGGAGAGCAAAATTCCAACAGAGATGCCCAGCATTGACATCTCTACCATTAAGTTTAGTGGGTAGACATTTTATTGAAATTATTCCACCTGTAGAAAAAAATGAAAGGCCAACACAACATTGTAGGGTATATTGTTCAGAGAAAGATAATAATGCAAAAAGAACTCAGCAAGAGACTAGATACTGCTGTCAAGAAACAAATATTGAATGCTTTAAGATATACCATGCACAGAAAAATTACTGAATAAATTTGATAAAATTGTTTTTGTATTTCATGTTATATTATCTTATAAAAATTAACAGTATGCAGTTTTTGGTCATCCTGTATTTAAGTAATTGAACTGGTAAGTGGTTAAATGAAATTAAGCATGACAAATACTAAGTGAAATACTTGCTTAGAAAACATTCAATATTTTATAACATGTAATTTCTATGTGCCTAAAATATGGAAAAGATATAATTCACAGAAATATTTTAAATTTTCGTGTCCTTTTTAACATTTGAAAAGATAAAATGGAAAGGAAAATTTTCTATTGTTTTAATTAAGAGAGTTGGGCACCCTTGGTTTTAACCAGATCTTTACTTGATTTTGGAGTTTCTTTTGTTATCTATTAAGTGGAAATTATACATTATTCTGCTTGCCTCATGGAATTGTTGAAAGGCTTAAAAGTTAAATATATTGAAGTCTGGTTACGTGAAAGAAGTAACTTAATGTAATACCTGCTACATATTTTGTTTAATTTGCGAGATCAGTAAACTAGCCAGCTGAATAAATTATATGAGATGACATATTGCAAAGTGCTTTGTAAACTTCCAGTGAAATATAAGTGTGAGGTATCATTCTTCCCCCCTTTTTAGAATAAGAGAATATTAGTAACATTCTTTACTATTTATAAGCAGTTCTCTACTTGCCCTCAATTCTAGGTTATATGCAGCAAAGGGGGAGAGAAACTAGATGGTATTCTATAAGCAATTCTTTCATACATTGTGCAAATGCACAATGCAAATGCACAATGCAAATGTACGATGCTGGGTACCTAGTAATTATTCAAGAAACACGTCCTGAGTTGTCATCCAGAAATTCTCTTAACTTTGCCTAACCTCAGATGGCTTAAAGTGACTTACTATAGTTTGCATCCCTGTCTTTGAGATCCTTGGATTTTCTATCATGCCATAAATTGAATTTTCTTTTCTCTTCTAGGTTATTGGTTGTATTTTCCATCAAATGCTAAATGTAATATTGATGTTAGAAGTAGGTGAAGGATCCCATCACACCCCTCTTACTATTACTTCACAAGTCATCAGTCGTAAAAACCAGGCAATCCAGTTTATCAGGTGAAGAACACAGATCTTACATGTTTACTGTCTTTATCACATTGCCTCAATCATCTGGGCCCTCCACTAACCAAGATTTTTGATGCCTAAGGAGTTGGAATATCTGGCCAGATGGTGGTTTTGCATGTCAAAACTATCTGGTTCTTGTCTGGGTCATTGTTGGTAGCCCCTGTGTCGGGGCATTGTTAAAAATAGAAAACCTGCAGTTTTTTGAGGTTGTTTTTTGTTTTGTTTTGGTTTTTGGTGCTGGGGATTGAACTCGTGGCCTTGTGCTTATGAGGCAAGCACTCTAACCACTGAGCTGAAGCCCCGGCCCTAAGCTGCAGCTCTTGAGCCAGAGCCAGCCTCTAGCTTGATTCCGTGCAGCCTGTGTCGTCTGCCTTGGAGAAAGACAGGTGCCTCCTTTTTCCTCCCACCGTCTGCTTAGGTCAGTGGTGGCGAACCTTTTAGAGACCAGCTGCCAAACTGCAACTCAAAACTCACTTGTTATCTCAAAATGCCAACACTGCAATTAAACCTGAATACTGAGGTTTTAGTTTAGAAAAAACAACTGCACATTGACATCTTTTGTCATAAAAACAATAATATGTGTGCCATAGATTCGCCACCACTGGCTTAGTTGTTTGCTTCCCTGACAGAAAGAAGTCAGCCTCCTTTTCTTCCTCCTTTTCTGTTTTTCCTTACACACATCTCTTAGCTTTTGTGCGTGCTGCCCCTTTTTCCTTGTTGCTTTTCACGTTTCTATCCCCCTCACCTTGTAGAGTGAACTTCATGAAGGAATAAAGTAAATCGCTTTTGCTCCCTTAGCAATAATTAGTGGACTGCTTTTTCCCCTTGAGTCACTCAGCTCCACTTAAAAAGTCCTGTCTCAGCTTTATTGGGAAAGATATGTTTGCTGTGTCCTCAGCTATCCTTTCCCCTCCTTCCCTGAATGTCGGGCATGCAGTGTGGAGGTGCAGAGAAGAGTGGTGAGTATGTGCCTGGGGGTGTGTACCTGCCTGCAGGTGTGCACAGTGTAGAGCTGGAAACTTGGAGTGTGAGACGTCTTCTCGTCACTGAGCACATCGTGTCTTCGTAAGGTTTTTTTTTTTTAAACATCAAACAACTCAATGCTTTAAGGTGGAAACATGATCACTTTGATTTCTCCATGAGAGTTCATCATGTTGCCCATTGTCATAACATTCATATATTGATACAAAGAAATTTAATGCTAAAAATGGATCAGATCTGGACATTACAACAAGTTCTTAGAGTTCGGAGAAGTGATGTTACAAATGAATTAAAGTAGCAGCATTTCTCTGAGCTGCCAGGAGGTGGTAGTATGTCTTAGTCTATTGTTACATTTACCCTAAAAGGATATATTTCACACCAAAGTGTTTTTCTTTTAAATAGCTCACTTGTGGATGAACTCAAAGAGAGTATATTTCCAGTTCTTCGCATTCTTCTGCAGCACATCTGTGCCAAGGTACCATTCACTTTAGTCCTCATAATGATAACATTGCAAGTGTGTAACATACATGAAGAAAAATGTGTATGTGTTATTGGGAGTATGTCTGTAATTACTAAAAGTCTTACTTAATACTAAATGTTCTCCTAAACAAAGTATTCTTTTAAAAAATGAACTTTATTTTGGAAAATATGAAAAAGGGAGAATTGCGTGCTGAGTCACTATACATCTCCCATCTTTATCAGTTTGGTGTTTCTACACTCCTCTCACATATGTGCACATCTGGGTTGTTTTGTTGAAGTAGATTTCATCGTATCCTTTCATTCATAGTATTTCAGTATGTATCTCTAAAGGATAAGAACTCTTTAAGAACACAACCACAAAATATTAACACACCTAAATAATAAACAGTGATTCAGCCAATGTTCAAATTTCCATGGACTATCTTCTAAATTTATGTAACTGCTTAGAGGATGATTCTTAATTTGAATGCTGTGGATCCTAGAGAGCCATAAACTCTGAAATTGTGTGTTAAATTTGTATGTGTATTTTTCTGGAGACAGGGTTTATACTTTAGTTTTCAAAGAGGCCTGAAGTCTAAAATTTTTTAGTCATTTACATAATATTTAAAGATTATTAAACTGGTAACGCTCACTAATTTTTGACTTACATCACAACATGTGTTTCATATGGTTATAGGCTGAACAGCTTCTGTATTTTGCGTTTCAGGTGGTAGATAAATCAGAGTATCGGACCTCTGCAGCTCAGTCCCTAGTCCACCTACTGAGTAAACTTCCTTGTAGGGAGTATGCTACATTCATCTCATGGCTTTACAGATATTCACGAAGTTCCAAGGTAGGTTTATCTGCATAAAATTCCTCTTCCTGGCTCTGTCAGATGACAGATATGAATGCAGAAGCATGTCTTTGGTTCTTGTTCCTATCTCACGATGATTCTTATGATTTGCTTTGCCAGATCCCCCACCGGGTTTTTACTCTTGATGTTGTCTTAGCTCTCTTAGAGCTGCCTGAAAGAGAGGTGGATGGCACTCTGTCCTTGGAGCACCAGAAGTTCCTAAAGCATAAATTCCTGGTGCAGGAGATTATGTTTGACCGTTGTTTAGACAAGGCACCTACTGTGCGCAGCAAGGCACTGTCCAGCTTTGCACATTGTCTGGAGCTGTCTGTTCACAACACATCAGAGAGTATATTGGAGCTGCTCATTAACAGTAAGTAGGAGAGGCTGAGGGTGTAGTTTACTGACAGAATATAGTATAGTACTTGCCTGGTGTTTGCAGACCTGAGTTTGATCCCCAACACACCAAAAAAAGTCAAGATAGAGTGTAAGGGAATCATTCTCTATTTCTCTGTTGCGGCAGAAATCGTGTCTATGATATGATGATAATGATGAGTTTTCACAGTATTGGGGACTGAACCCAGGGTCTTTGCTCTGAGCTACGTTCCTACCCCTTGTTATTTTATTTATTTTGAAACATGGTTTTAAAAAAAGAAAGAAACATGGTCTCAGTAAATCACTAATTTGCTGAGTTTGGGCTCAGATTTGTGTTTGGGATTATAGGCTTGAACTACCACAGCCGGTTTTTGGTATGATAAACTTCTATCTTCATAAATCATTTACAGTGTCTTTTATTATCTAATGAATTTTTTCTAGTGATAAGGATCAAATCCAGGGCCTTGTACATGTCAAGCAATGTGCTGTGCCACTGAACTACACCCCTGATTTTTTTTTCCCCCTTTGGTTTTTTGAGACAGGGTTTCATTCTGTAGTCTGGGCCACCCTCTAACTCCTGATCCTTCTAGATCAGGCTTCTAAGTGCTGGCATATCCCCCTAATTTGGAATGACTTTAAATAGGGATGCCTGATACAATTGAAAAGCCTTTTTAAGGAGTGTCACACATTCGTACGTTAGAGATAATTTTGTTGTCTGCCTTCGCAATTACTTTGCACTGTTGGGCATTGGCTGTCTTGGACCTAATGTCCCTTCGAGTGTGTATTGAGGAGAGCATTATCAGTTGTCAGCAGTTTAGAATATATCTGCTTTGTCCTTAGGCCTAATGCTCTTGATTTGAATGCCTCTGTTGATACTTACTCAGGTTTATACTTCTTCCCACCTATGTATCTGCTTATTTTTAGGTCCTACAGTTTCACAATCAGGGATTCATCCTGGTACCTTAATGAAAAATTCATCAGGTAATAAATGAGTATATTTTCAAATATAGCATAATTGTCTTTTAAAGACTTGCTGAATATTTGAAATTTTTTTCCTCCCTGCATACTTACCTGTTTTAATTGTACTTTTCTTCTTCATCCAAGAAGTTGAACTTCATCTCAGTAATAATATAATGACTTGATAACATGCGGTACTACACATACTATTAAAAGTATAACATTTTTACTTTTTTTTTTTAGCATTTTCTTATGAGAGGCAGTCTTTTAACCCTTCTGAACCAGCAGGGGAGATCAACACAGACAGCAGTGGTCGCCTAGTTGGATCTAGAGGTATGCCAGATTTTATCACTGTCAGATGGGTAACACCACTGGATTTCAGATATTATAAGTAGAGTCTAAAAACCTTGAATTTTTAATAAATTCTGATAATTCACTCCCTTGCTGGGTGTAGTGGTACACACCTGTAATACTGGCATATGGGAGGCTGAGCCAGGAGGATGCTGTGATTTCAGTATCAAATTGGGCTGCATAGTGAGTTCAAGACCTGCCTGAAGACCGTGTCTCAAAAAAAACACCAAAAAAATTCACCCTTAATTAAAATTTTTTTCTTAACAGTGATTTCTATTATAACTTTAATCGATATCCTTGTGCTATATTTCAAGATAAGATAATAAGATAAATATCCCAGTTATCATGTACTGAACCCCTATGTACCTGTAACATAGAGAAATTATTAGTAGGTATTTTATTTTCTTTTTAAAGTTAATTGTTATGAACCCCTGGGATTGCTAAGAACCAGTTACTAAGGAAAATTTAGTAGAGATTAAATTTGTGTTTAAGGAAAAGTTACCATAAAACATGGAAAAAAGATAAACCATCCCCAATCTTGTTCCTGTTTTTTGTTCCTGGTCATTTTGCTATCTTGTCAGTTTTCTACAAGCCATTCCAGAATTCACTTAACAAGTTAATGTGCAATGAATATTCTTACAACTTTTAATATGGGTGTGTGTTTTCATTGCTTTGGACCGTATACCTAGAAGTGGAACTGCTCAGTCACATAGCAGATGTTCAGTGTTTGCAGATATTACCAAGCTTGTCCATAGTGGCTGCACCATTGTACAGTGCCATTAGGAGCGTATGACAATTCCTGTTTCTCCATACCCTTACCAACACTTGCCATGTCTGTCTCTTTTATTTTAGCTATCCTACTAGGTGTGATATTTTGATATACCTCACTGTGGTTTTGATTATATTTCCCTAAGGCCTAATGGTGTGGAGCAGATTTTCACATTTATTGGAATCTGTGTGTCTATCAATATCTATCCAACCCTTTTACTTTTTGTGTGTGTGTGAAATACCTGTCTATACCCTTTGCTTATTTTTTAAGTGGATTTTTAAAAATTTTTGAAGTCCAAATTATTTTGTTCTTTTTCATTTGTGCTTTTGGTGTCATAGCTAAAAAGCCATTCTAATCAGAGGTCACAAAACTTGTTCCTATACTTTCATGTAAGAGTTTCATAGTTTTACCTCTGACTCGTAGGCCTGTGATCGATTCCGAGTTAATTTTTATACGGGATGTGAGGCAGCTCAGCTTCACTCTTTGCATGTACATGCCCAGTTGACACCTGATCATTTGCTTAAAAGACCATTCCTTCACCTTTGAATACTTCTGGTACTCTCACCAAAAATCACTTCACCATAGACATATGAGTTTATCTCCATACCTGAATTTTAGATCTAGTGTCTGTCTGTATCCTAGTACCACACTGTGTTGATTACTGTTGCATTATACTGTAGTAAGTTTTTCCTCAATCCTCATGAGTTCTTTCTTAGCTGGAATGAATTCTTGTAACAAAAGACAGATTAACAAAAAAAAAGTTTATGAACACATGCAGTGCACATCATGAGAGAGAAACCTGAATACAAAGTAACCTCAAACAAGCGGTTAAACTCCATTTTTTCTAGCCACTTTAACAAAGGAGAGTTAAGTTGTAGAAACACTGACTGGGGAAAAGTCTTGTTTGGGGTAGGGGGCAGTGTTAGGCTTTCAAGGGCAAGAAAGTAGGAAGGTTAGTGTGTGGGAGGAAGCTACTGGAGTGAGGTTTGTCTGTTGCTTCCTCTTGTGCTTTTCAAGCTGGTAAGGACCCACTGCTCTCTGCAGTAGAGGAGAGCTTGTTTCCAGCTGCAGGCAGGAAAACGTGGGACTGGACAGAGCTTTTCCTCTGTTTGGGGCTTTTTAATTGTCTTCAGTGCAAACAAATAATTCTTATTTCAAGGAATCATACTTTGGTGACATTCTCTTTTCCTTCAGTAGTAAATGTTGAAGTCCGGAACTGGGTTCTGCATATTCTTTTTCGAAAATTTTCAAAATTGTTTGGCTTTTTGGGTCCCTTGTATTTCCATGTGAAACTTCAGCTGTCAATTCCTACCAAAAAAAAAAAAAGGAACAAGCAAACCATCTTGTATTTTGATAGGGATTGATACATAGATCAGTTTGGAAGAGTTATTTCCATCTTAACATGATGAGTCCTCTAATCAATGGACATCTGCTGTCTGTTTCTTTGCTTAGGTATTTAATTTATTTCAGTGACATTTTGTTGTGTTTTTATTAGCACGTGTCTGCAGTACAAAATGATCATATTCATTGTGACGAGTTGGTCCATGTACATAACACATCTTAATTTTTTCTACTTCCTCTTCCTCTCTCTTCCCTCCCCCCCCTTCCATCTCTTGGCCCCTTTTTCATTTGTAAAAGATCTATCTCCCTGTTCCCTGTTCCGCACCTTTTGTCTTGCTCTTTAAATCATTTGTACTTAGGGTTTCTCCTAAAAGAGAAACTATGTGATATTTAAGCTGTGTGTTTTGTTTTCATGTGAACAAGTCTTGATCTTTAATCTGAAATATTTTATTCTTTCCGATCCTGTTATAAATGAAATTTTTCCCTTTCATTTTGAATTGGCTTAGTTTTTACAAATGATTTTTGGTTATTGATCTTGTATTCTACAACCTTGCTAAATTTGGCACCAACGCCAATAGTTTTTGTTAATATCTCCTTCTGCCTTTCTAGTAGAAAGTCAAGTCGTCTGTGAATGCACAGTTTTCTTTTTCCCTCTCCAATTTGGATGCCTTTTATTTTCATTTTCTTACCTTTTCACCCTTACTAGAATCTCTAATACGATGTCAAATGGAGGTGGGAAGAATGGCTCTCTTGGCTTGTTTGGGTACTTGAGAATATTGGTGTCTATATGCGTGAGGGATATTAGTATTTTTTTTCTTCAGATGTCTTTGGCTTTGCTATCACAATAGTACTGGCCCAGTATTATGAGATGGGAAGTATATTCTGTTTTTTGAAAGAGTTTGTGAAAGATTGGTTTTCATTTTTGGTAGCGTTTGCCTGTGAAAACACCTGGTCTTTGGCTTTTATAAGTGTGTGGTATGAGGCTTTTTGACTACCAACTTCTTTTACAGCCAGCTTTACACTTTGTGTCTTTCTAGAAATTTGTCCATTTCATGTAGGTTACTTAATTCCTTGGCATAAAATTGATCTTAGTATTTACTTTATAATCCTTTTTATTTGTGTAAAGTTGATAGTAACGTCTCCTCTTGCATTCCTGAGTTTAGCCATTTGCATCTTATTTTCTTGGTCAGTCTAGCTAAAGGTTTATTAATTTATGTCTTTTCCAAGAGTCTACTTTTGGTTTTGTTGTTTTTCTCTGTTGTTTTCCATTCTCTTGGTTTTTTAAAGGTCATCTCTTACATATCTGCAGTTGCCAAAGTGTGGTTTGGAGACCTGAGCAATTATGCCTCCTTCAGAGGCCCCTGATGGGACTACTGTGTTCATAATAACGTCAAGACATCATTTCCTTTCCACGTCTTGATCTTCGCAAAAGTATGAACTGCGGTTTTACTGGCGTCCCATGGCATGTGAAATTGCAACAGAAAAAGAGATGAAGGTCTAGCTGGCTTTGAAGAGTTTACCAAGCCAGGCACTGAAGAGTTTACAAAAACGTACAGCAGTACCACCCTTTTTGCTGTTTTTTGTTTTGTTTTGAAAAACAAAACAAAGCTTTAAGAAATTAATAAATAGTAACATGTCTACCTGCTATTTTAAAAGTGAATTATTAACTGTTTTGTTTCAATTCTCATTTTAAATTTCTAGTTCATGTGAAATGCTATAATCCACATAAAAAAGGTCTGTAGTCTTTGTTAATATGTATATAAAGAAGTCTTCCAGTGGACAGTTTAAGGCTGCTGTTGCATATTATCCTATTAAAATAACTTCATTGGGTCAGACTTTCCTATTTGCAGCTAAACAACAAAGAAGAGCTAGATAATTCATTCAGAATGTTAGCAGTAAGAGCTAGGATTTAAAATCAAATTTTTAGTATTCCAAAACTTATACTTTTTATAGTGAATACCTAATTGTTCAGATTTTCTTCTTTTTTAACGTGTTTTCATACTCTGACTTCTTAGGATTTAAAACAAGCTAATAAATGAGTCTGTAAGAGGAGAATGTTTTCTTGATGCTGTGTGGCAAAATGTTAGCTTCTCTCTGGTCTTCCTCTGACTATAGTGATTCTTTGGCATTCCTTCACAGAAAGACGTGTCATGGCAATGCTGAGAAAGAGAATCAGGGACGAGAAGACTAATGTCAGGAAGTCTGCACTCCAGGTGGGAGCATTAGTTATGCACTCTAAAATGTACTTTTTTAAACACTAAAAACTTGGAAATATTGTTTAAATCCCAAGTCCATATTCATTTGGACTTAATTTGCTTTTCATAGTTGACCTTAGTCCTGTTACATATGCATTGTACAAATGAACTGAAAGAATTTTTCTTTTTTTAAGCTTTCCTAATGGAATGCTGGCTTTTTAAGAATCATAAACTTATAAACGTAATTTGTTTAGATTCTTGGGGACCATGGATGAATTTCAGTAGGTTTGTAAAATTGGTCATAAATATTCATTTACATGAAATGTCAAATTTTCCCTGGAGAAAGGCCTTAGCTTTCATCTGATTCCAACACATGGCATGCTATAGGGAGGAGGCATGGATCCATGACACTCAGTATGTTAAGAACTACAGACTTGGGGTTGGGGATTTAGCTCAAGTGGTAGAGCACTTGTTAGCAAGTGCAAAGCCCTGAGTTCAGTCCCCAGCACCCCCCAAAACAAAAACCCACAGATTTGAAGTATTCCTTAGTCTGCTTTGGGTCTTTCTGTATTTTTGCTCTATAGTCTAATCATTTACTGTTACATGTTTGCCTTGTAGGTGTTAGTGAGTATTTTGAAACACTCTGACATCTTGGGTATGGAGGAAGACCTGTCAATTCTGCAGGACCACTGCCGTGATCCTGCTGTATCTGTCCGGAAGCAGGCCCTGCAATCTCTTACTGAACTTCTTAGGGTGAGAGGCAAGGTGTTTTATATCTAATGCATGGTATTTTACCTCAGAAATAATTCTGGGGCTAGGGGTGTAGCTCAGATCTAGAGCATATGTGTGTTAGCTTTCCCTTGCTGTGACAAATACCTGAGAAAACCAATGTAAAGAAGATAAGGTTTATTTTGGCTCATGGTTCCAGAGGTTTAGTACATGGTCAGCCAGTTTTGTTGCTTTCATGCTCATTGGTTTTTATTGCTTTTATGGTGGAAGGGTATAGCGGAGCAGAACTGCTTACCTCATGGCAGCCGGGAAGGAAGGGAGGGAGGGAAGAAGGGGAATACAGGCTTGCGGCTCTGTTGGTGGGCTTCTATCTGGTCCCCGGCCTACTGGATGGTACTGCCCACATTCAGGGTGGGTGTCCCACCTCAGTTTGCTGTCTCACTTGCCAAATATTTCTAGAAACACCTTCACAAACACACTTACAAGGGTGTTTTACTAATTTTCTAGGTGTTTCTCATTCCATGCAAGTTGAACCATCACAGTCAAGATGAAGCATCACAACATGCTTTGCATGTTCAATCCACAGCATCAAAAAGAAAAAAATAAATAAATTCTGCATAAAATGCATATTTACCTGTTACTAAATGTTAAGGTAACAGAAACTACCAAATCTATTACAGGACTGTACAATGTAAGAGAAGAGGTGTCTTTCAATTACGTGTGATAGACTACACTTTCTAGTAAATGTAATTAGGAACTAATGTTAAACAATGCTAATGCCTTTTCTTGATTTCATCTTAAATCTTAGATACAAAAAGAAATTTTAAAATTAGTTTGGGTAAGCTACAGTCCCAGATTAATTTTTGTCAATTAAGATGTATACTCTGTATGAATTGTCAAAAGAGGCAACTCATTAATACTATATATGACTTATTTCTGCCAACTAATTAGCTATTAAAGAGTTTAAAAAGCATGTTTATTTCCCTATTTCGTAAGAGATGGCATTAAGCAGTACGTATTTTAGCTTTTTCTGTCAACATTTATTCCGATTATTCCTTGGGATATTATTCTTGGTTTTGAATGACAAAAAAAGTATTGATTTACATTTTTATAATAATGAAATAATGTCTTTAATGTATAAGTTTTAAGATTTCTATATGGATAGATTTATGATAACCTAGAGGTTGACTTTGTTTTTGTATTTTTTTTTGAAATTGATTTTTTCATTTTATGGTCTGTTTGCATTCATAGTTCATAGGTTTTTGTTTTGTTTTGTTTTCCTGTTTCAGGATTTTTTTTTTTTTGGTAGTGATGTGGTGTTAGAGATCACACTCAAGACTTTAGACATGCAAGGTGCTCTGGCCATGTAGGGTGATAATGTTAATGTATTTCTCAGAACATTCCTAACAACTTCACTGACTGGTATTCGGACTTCTTTATATTTACACTTGTATTTAGACTCGTCTTCAGACCTTTTAACGTTGCAGTTTTCCAATCCTCAGGCCCAACCCAGATGTGTGCCGATTCAGAAAGCCTGGCTGACGGGAGTCATCCCAGTGGTGATGGACGACGAGAGCACAGTGCAGGAGAAGGCCCTGGAGTGCTTGGACCAGCTCCTGTTGCAGAACATTAAGCATCACAGTAAATATCATGGAGGGGACGACAGTCAGGTGCTTGCTTGGGCTCTCCTTACCCTCCTCACTACAGAAAGCCAAGAACTGAGGTATGTCAACCGTATGACTTGTTTCCTGTGAAGGCCATATGGCTTCTTTATAATAAATTTTTCCATCGATCTTGAGAAATCACCTTTCCAAATTACTTAGTGTAAGTGAAGACTTGGTCTTGGTCTCTTTCTCCTTTTGACCTCCTTCATGTCTCTTAGCACTTATGTGGTGACTGTTTTTATGGCACCTTTGATCACTTCCTTTGCTTCTCTATAATTGCTTTCCAGTTTTAGACTGGTATCCTAATACATCGAGCAAAACACTGAGGGTAAGACATATCCGCACTACCTTTCCCCAGCACTGGTTATTGTGAAAGATAACTTCCTTGTTTGTGCAAGTTAAAACTTTGTAACATTTCATTGGCTTGGTGGACTTGGTAACATTTATTTAATGTATACTGTGTACATTCAATGTGTGGGCTATCTTGGCTGCTTTTTCTTTTTCTTACATTTATCATATAAGAGTCATTTTTCTACTTTTTGCATATAGTTCTGAAGGAATTATAATACAACAGAAAGAATAATAGATTTAGTGTTATAAAATACCACTCTGGCTTGGCATATCTCCTTACTCAGGGCCATAGTTTCCTCATTTGCAAGAACAGCCAAATGGATTAGGTGATCTCTTAAAATCCCTTTGGTTTTAAAACTGGCTGAAAATGCATTCACTCAGTAAATATGTTCTCCATATCAGCTGTATGTTTGCTGAGGTTCTTAGAAGGGAAGGATTTAGCCAGCAACAGAATCAACTGTTTTTTCACTTTTTGTAGGGGTACTGCATTATACACACTTAACATATTAAAACTTCCTGGTAAGTGATAAAAGGTAGGAGCCATTTTTCACAAAAAGAGCAGAAGTCTGCTGTAGCTCACGAGAAACTGTTGGGAAGTTTATTTCTTTTCTTTTTAAAAACTTTTATATTAAAATGTACTATGTACAGAAAAGTAAACAAACCAGTAAAAGTTAATGAATATTACAAAAAAGGGTATCCGTGTAATCACCACCTGGGTCAAAAGATAAACATAGCTAGGCCTGAGAAGTGTCCACGCACTGTTCCAGTCAGCAGTCACCCCTTCCCTCACATGTGTGTTCCTGCCATTTTAGCATTCTGCACGGCTTTCCTGTATTCTTGAACGATTTTTTGTTTAGTTCTCGAACTTTATGTAAATAAAATTTTGTGATGTGTATGCTTTTGTGAGTCTTGGCAGATTTTACCAAGCATAATGTGAGATTTGTTCAGCTTATTATATATACAGCTGTAGCTCATTCATTTTCATTGCTCTACATGCAGACAGACAAACACAAGGTATGACATGACCGGATGCGCTGTCTATTCTAATATCAATAGATAATTAGGGTGCTTCCGGTTTTTGACTATTATATAGGTGCATATACCTACTTATGTATATAGTACGTACACACATCTGTTGGATACATACCTAAGAGAGTATCGTTGAGTGTGTTTTTATTCACCTGAATAGACATTGCTAGATGTTTTCCTCAAATGGTCATAGCGGTTTGCTTTCTCACTAGCAGTGTATGAGAGTTCTAGTTGCTCCATATCTTGGCCAGTATTTTGTATTATCTTTCTTTAGCCATTTTGGCAAATGTATAGTGTTATTTCATTGTGGTTTAATTTATACTCCATGTCGAGTAGTAAGATTGAGCCATTTTTCATATGTGGATTAGCGTTTAGATATTCACAGTGTGAATTACCTGTCCACCATCCTTGCCCTGGGATTTTACTTCACCCTCTTGTTTTTCATTTTTAGTGCTGGGAATTAGAGCCTTGCATGTTGCTAAGCACATGCTCTGTCAAACCTAACCCCTAAATGGTGTGGGGCTTTTTGTTTCTGTTTTTATTTTCTTGCTTTTTGTTTTGGGTATGAGCCCTTAATGGTATCTTTCAATAAGTTCAGTTTGTCAGTGATTTTCATTATGGTAAGTGCATTTTAAGAAAAAAATTTTTTTACCACAGGATCATGTAAATTTTCTACATAATCTACCAGAAATTTGCTTTATTTTTATCTTTCCTTTTCACTATTAGACTGTTAACTTCTCTGCCATTGACTTTTGGGCACTATACTAGTTAGGGAATGAATTTGTTGTTTTTCTAAATAAAGGCCCAATTAATCTAGCAATACTGATTGAAAAGATTATCCTTTATTCACTGCTTTGCACTGTCATCTTCCTTACAATTGAGGTGTTCTTAATTCTAGTGCAGAATTCTGTTTTTTCCTCTATTTACATATTTGTTCCTCTTTCATGTCAGTGTCATGGACTTAATTATTGTGACATTTTAGGCTCTCCTAGCTGTTAAAGTAAGTCTTGCGCTCTTCTGCTACCCTTGTACAATTCTTCAATGCCATTTTATTTTTTCTTGCCTGCCTTTCTTTTCCTGTCTCTCTTTCCTTTTCTTTCCAATCTCCCTCTCCATCTTCCTGTCTGACTCTCTCTCTGTCCCTCCCTCTCCCTCCTTCCTTTTTGTAGTACTGAGGGCTGTAACCAGGGCTTCATACATGCAAAGCAAGCACTCTGCCACTGAGCTACACCCTCAGCCCTTTGACTTTCTTTATTTGTATGTAACTCACTGTTAAATCCATTTACTGAGTGACTTATTTTCATTGCAGTTCTTACTTCTAGAGCTAAACATAGATATACTAAACTGGATAAAAAGGAAAAACTTAGTCTTCAGAAAGCTTAATAGAAAAGATAAAGTTCTACCAAGATTTGCAAAAAGAAAAGAGAAGGCATATATGAACATTGAGATGAATGTACTATGAAATGGATGGTACAAACTGTAGGCATGTTACAGATTTGTCAAATGTGCAGAATACAGCCATACTTTTAAAAGGCGCATAGTTCTCTGTAGATTTTTTTTTAATTATAGAGTTTTAATTGATATAATCCCCTGTATTAATAAATAATAGATACTTATTCTCTCGCAGTTCTGGAGTTTGGAAGTCTTGAGATCAAGGCCCTGGCAGCTTCAGTTTCTCTTGACTCTTCTACTTGGCCTGGAGATAGCCACCTTCCTCTTGTGTCTTTCATGTGGTCTGCCATCTGTGGGTATATCCCTGTGTCTTTGTGTGCTCACATTTCTTCTTTGTTCCTTAGTTTTTTTGAGGCAGGGGTTTTTTTTTGGTTTGGTTTGGCTTTTTTTGTTTTTCGGTTTTTTTGAGACAATTGTCCAGGCTGGCCTTCAACTCACTACATAGCCCAGGCTGGCCTCAAACTCGCAGTGACTAGCCTCAGCCTCCTGAGGACTGGGATTACAGGTCACAGACATCCAGCACAACAGATTTCTAAAGACGAAAGGTTACATTTTCTTTTCAACACCAAGCCTAAGAAAGCACACTACCTGGCACATAGTAGTGCTTCAGTTGACTGCTTATTTGAATGATGATTGTCAGTGCCTGCTGTGGTTTAATAGTTGTCTCCCTCCAAAGCTCATGTTGAAATTTAGTGGCCAGTGTAACAGTACTAGGGAGCAAGGTGGTCAGGCCACGAGCACTGTGCCCTTATGAGTGGATTAGTGTCACAAAAGGGCTGTCAGGAGCGGGCTCTCTTCGCACCTTCCGCCTGTGGGTGTGCAGTGCTCCCCTTCTCCAGAGAATGTACCTTGGAGGCAGAGACCAGCCTCATTCAGACACCTGACGTGCTGGTGCCTTAACCTGAGACTTCCCAGCCTCTGCAACTGTGAGCACTACATTCCTGCTTTTGTAAATCATCTACTTTCAGGCATTATGTTTTAGAATGCCCCCTAGAAGACTCAGACAACACCAAAAATTAAAACGCAAAAGACAGATTGGAAAAATTACAGTGCGACAGAGGGATGGTCTACATTTATGAGGCTTAATCAGAATACATGGTGAATGTTTAAATTTTTAAATATTATAGTAAAAGACACATTGCCATTAATCCTTCTCAGAATGCCCCTTTGCTTTGAACACACTTATCCCATGGCTCCTGGCACTTTCTGAAGCGCTTCTGGACGTCCTCTTTCACGAGTGTCTTTACGTGGCACGGTGCACCTGCTGAGTGTCACCCAGGAAACAAAGGCTCACAGAAACATTATAGTGCCCTCACGTCCTTATTCACCAGCTCTGGCACTGCCTGACTTCTGGCTTTTCCCCAAAGTCAAGCTGACCGTGAACGGCAAACATTTTGAATCGATTCCGGGCATCAAGGCAGCCATGCCAGCACAGTGAGAGAGGACTTTTAGAGCTGCTTCAGAAAGTGGGAAGTATGATGAGGTAAGTATATTTGAAGCAGGGGCAGAGTATTTTGAGGGAATTAATGGCATGCGTCTTACTATAAGAAGTTTTTTTTTAACTTACACGTTCACTGTATTTTTGATCACACTTGTACTATCCTTTTATAAATCAGTAAAGATGAACTCCTTGATAGAAAAATTGATTACATGAAAAAGCAGTTTGTAAGAATTGAAACAAAAATAAACAATAAATAAAAACATACTGAATCTGATACTAAACTTCTCTAATAGCCAAAGGAGTTCAAATTAAAACAGTAAGTTTCAGTTTGACAAGATGGGAGACTTGACATTTTATACTCTAACCAAGTATTGTTGAGAATTTGAGAACGTAGACATTTTTACTTACTTGGTTAGACCTAACAGTGTACATCTCAAGATAAAACAGGGCTCAGCTTTTTCCATCCTGGAAATGTGTCACTTCCCCCAGGAATCTTGTCGGCATCCCTCTGCCCAGTGACCTTTCTCTGCCATGGCGACTTTGGGAAGATTTGTAGGATGTTCTCTATCATATCTCTCCTCATCTTTGCCTCACATTTCCCCATGAGAGCTCTGTGCCTAGTAGCTGCAGCCTGCTCCCCGCACCCTTGCAACCCTCTTGCATGCTCCTGCCCTGAGCATGGCCTTCTCTCTCCATTAAATGTCCTTTCTGCCTTCCCTGCTTTGTTTGTTCTTACTCGTCCTTTGGGATTTCCTGTGCTTCCCTGTGGGATTCCTTCCTTATTCCCCCGGCCTGGCTTACTGCATTTCATCAGTTCGTAACACATTTTAACATCTGGAGTTAAGATGAACCTTACATTTTAGGAGTGTCCACAGGTTCTTTTTCTCCCCCATTTTCACATAGAATAAACCACCTGCGGGTGAATGAAAGATGGGTGTTATTTAATGAGGAAAGCTTCTGGAAAAGAACAGTATTTTAAAGGTTGCACTTTATAAAGTAGGATAAGTGGACATCAGATAAAAGTATTCAGCAGAGAATTGCAAAAGCACAGTTTGAAAACTACAACTTGCTAGTTTTTCTTTCCTTGTTAAAGTAACTATTAGAATCACTTGCCCAAAGTCAGGCAGGAGAAGGTAAAGTTGGGACCTGGAGTGTAAAGAAGGCTTCAGTAACCATTATGACTAGGGCAGTAGATCTGGTAGAATAGGTGCATGAAATCTGACTTTTAATCATAGTAATTTAGATGTCATTACCATTTTTCACTGTCATTCGTTCATGATAGCACACTGGAATTTTCTAAAAGCCATATGATGATAGTAGAAGAGATTGAGTACAGAAGTAGATATGAGAATCCTCCATCTTCTGATTCTTCTAGACCTTACAGATCTACAAAGGTGTACAGCAGTATACAACACTCTTCTTACAAAGTTTCCTGTGTAAAAGAGTTATTTTTGGTAAAACTATTATTTAAGTTAAAATAGAATTAGTTTATTGTTATTTTGAAATGAATTAAATGATAAATATTTTTAAATTTCTCGGTTTTAATTTCAAATGTAGCAAAGATTGGTAGATATAATCCACAAAAACAAAAATTCCATTAGGTGGTCAGTGATTTTGAAGAATTTAGCGGGGTCGTGGGTTATGGATGTAGCTCAGTGGTAGGATGCTTGCCCAGCATGCTCAAGGCCAAGCATTGCCAAAACAAACAGAAGGAAAAAGAATTTAAAGGAGGCCTGATATGAAAAAGATGTGAGAACCACTGAAGTAGGAAATCAGTCGTAAAAGCAAAAGTACTATTGAGAGCAACAAGATTGGCAGAACAAAGAGTTCGATAAACATTTTGGATGAAATGTTCTGCTAAGCTCTCTTAAAAGGTGTCACTAGAATATCAAGAAGTGTTCATGGAGAAAGAACTTCACAGAATAGGTGACCTTTGAATTGAATCTTCAGAGCGATTAAGGAGCAGAACTACAACTCATGGAGAAACAGGCTTAGATGTGTAAGGTAGCGTGCACCGCACAGTGCTGTGTGGCATCCTGGGCTGGTGTGGCGCTGCCTGTGTGCCTGGGCCCCAGAGTGAGTTGGAGAGCTCCAGTGCAGCATGCCAAGAAGCTTGATTATTAAAAGCAGGATGCCAGGGAGAGGCTGCTGATGAACTTAAAGAAAAAATCCTGGATTTTCTATTTTGGGAGTATGGAGTATAGGGCTTGTGTTTAGTGACCAAGAGGACAGAGCTGGCATCTGAACATGGGCCGCTGTTAGTAATTGAAGTCAAAGAGAATGAGGGCCTGAGTTTAGGTGGAGACAATGGAAATAGAGAAAGGGAGACATCTTCAGAGCTGTCTGAGGAGTGGGAGGGGTGGAGTTGGTGAAGACTGAGCTTCAGGTGGAAGGAAATGGAAGGGAAACTATGAACAATCATTGGAAGACCTCATTTTTTGCTGGAGATTGCAACATTTGGACACTTGTTCTACTCATTTTGCTCTCAGTCTAGTGGAAATTTTGATACAATAAAATAGAAAATGAATTATAGGAGCACAGAGGAAGGGTGGGTAGCATTTTGGTAACTAAAAATATTTCCCTTCCTTCTTCTCCCCTCCTTTCTCTTACTCTTCTTAAGTTGAGGATGATGTCCTAGTCCATTTTCTGAGGCTGTAACAAAATACTTAAGGCAGGATGCTGTATGAAGAAATGACGTTTATTCAGTTCATGGTTTTGGAAGCTCTTGGTCCAAGATCAGGTTGCCTGACCAGTTCAGCCTTGGGTGAGGGGCTTACAGTGGGTGGTATCATGGTGGCAGGGCCAGGCATAGGTAAGATCACCTTGTGGGGACAGGAATCCAGAGAGTTCCGGGGTCAGGCTTACTCTATAACGAGATACTCTCAGTCTTGACAGTGCGCGCACTGTCCCTATGAGGTCCTTCTGAGGGTGGTGTCCCATGACCTCATTACCTTCTACTGGGCCTTGTCTCTCAGAGGTTCTACCATCTTCAGCACTGCCATGCTGGGACCACCCTTCCTGCACACAAGCCTCGGAGGACATAAACAGACCGCATCCAAGATGTAGCAAATGACTCTCTGGAAGTGGGGCATGAGCTAAGTATTGGAGAATATGTAGGAATCAGCCAGGCAACCATAACTGTGAGAAGATTGAGGCAGGAAATGGCAGTGCAAAGCTATGAAGACGCCACAGGGTCCGAGAAAAATTGCTCTGTCGTTTGCCATTGACAGGTGTGGAAAACAAAGGTCAGGCAGGTGGGGAATACAGGAAGTGCTGCAGATAGAAGTCACCTGTGAGTGGGGAGCTCTTTGTAATGAATGAGATCACCCAGAGTCAGTTTGTAGATAACAGGATGAAAAGTAGAGCTTTTCCAAACCAGTAACTGGGTGTGGCTCATACTTGAAGCTCTGGATTCAGTCCCTACACCCGCAGCATGGGGGTGGGTGTGATTAGGAAGAAAAGGATTAGAGAAGGGAAAGGAAAGAGAAACAATAGTAGACCAGAGTCTTAGTATGATGCCTAAATTCTGCGCCTTTAGTAGAGGCCCAGTCAAACAGGGACCGAAGACTGGCTCTTACAGTAGTTTCCATACTCTGATAATGGTGGTTTTGGTTAGCGTTGGAGTTCATTCTGGTGAGCTAGAGAATGGTTGTGATTGGCACTGGGCTGACTGAGGGATGGGGCCAGCTGGGAACTGCTCAGTTGATGAGTGTGAGTTGTTAGAGGAGCCAAATTTGAGACTTAAAAACTAGAATTTCAGTGAAATTTGTTGCCCATTTGGTCATCTTCTTATAATAAATCTCAATATTTTATATGGCTCTCTGAAAATAAATTTTAAAATATTTGCGTATTGCATTCATTCTTGTGTTATTTGGACGTAAGTCAGGTACAGATCATGTTGTAAACTAATTACGGTAAAACTTGACATGTGGATAGATTTTTAATAACTAGTTTAATAATAAAGCCATTTATGTACTTGTGCTTATTAGGATAATGGATATATTTTGTTACAGTTATCTTGTTCTGAATGCTTTGAAAATTCTTTCTTATAAAAACGTAATAAGAAACTGCATGTGCGTGGATGTGTGTATGTGTGTGTGGATGTGTGTGTTCCTAGCAGTGTAAGAAAAATTAATTGATAAAATACTGTATTTTTGTCTTCTCTTTAATATGTAACATGGCATTAACCTCATTAATCATATGGCTTAATTCATTGCTTTAAAAAGAAAAAAAAGAAATAATTTTAAAAACAGTTTAGGGCTTGGGGATTTAGGCTCAAGTGGTAGAGCACTTGGGCCCTGAGTTCATTCCTCATAGTATTAATAGGATATAGCACATTTAAGCTCATTTACTTTCACCATATTTAACTGCTACAATGTTGTTTCTCCCTAATCCTCCCACTGAAAAAAGGATAATGTTTCTATTTTTTTGTCACTATGACCCTGTAAGCTCCAGACCTGTGTTATGCTAAACTATCCCATATATCTGTCTGAAAATTATGGAGGGAATGAGGATAACAAGGTTCTCAAATGAATTATTGCCGTAGAAAATAAGTATTTTATGAGGGGAAAATAAATACTATTTATTCTATAAGAAAAATTTAAAGACACCTAGCGTGGTGTCAGATCTTAGGAGTGCATGTTTTTCGTGCCAGAGGAATCCTGGAGCAGCCAAAGTTGATACACTTTCAGCAAGGGGCTGATCTGAACAGTTTTGTGTATTTATAGTTACAGTTCCACTTTCCTATCTTTTTTTCTAGCCGCTATTTAAATAAGGCTTTACGTATTTGGTCGAAGAAAGATAAATTCTCATCCACTTTTATAAACAATATGATATCTCACACTGGCACGGAACATTCTGCACCCGCCTGGATGCTGCTCTCCAAGATTGCTGGCTCATCAGCCAAGCTGGACTACACCAAAATCATGCAGTCCTGGGAGAAAATCAACAGGTTTGCATGCTTATAACACAGCCCAGTGGTGGACACTAAAGGTTGGAAACAAAGCTCATGTCTTAAGGAAGAGGACTATTTCATAGCTGGGTACAGAGATATTTTCTTTAAATTCTGATATAGAAACAAACATGGAAAATAAGAATCACTTTTCAGCAGTCAGTTTACCCTTTGTCCATTAAGTCCCTTAACATTCCTACAGCATAACACTTAAATCATTCTACCCACCCTACTCCCTCTGGTATTAATAACCTAGAAGAAAAGGCATTGTGTTGTCAGCCCAGTGTTTAATTTGACTCTGTCTTGGCATTTCCCCTGCCCTCTCTGTAGTCAGCAGAATCCCAACCCGAACACTGTGGGACACATACTGTGTGTCATTGGGCATATTGCAAAACATCTTCCTCAGGGGACTCGGAACAGAGTGACAGGTGAGTGTTTATTGGAGAATGTTTCTGAAAAAGTCACTCACTTCAGTGTGTGTGTACACATACATGTGTGTGTGTTTGTGTGTTTACATAGCCATATAATTAAGAGGTTTTGACTTCCTTCTTAGATGCTGTCAAGTGTAAGCTGAATGGATTTCAGTGGTCCCTAGAGCTAATCAGTTCAGCTGTTGATACTTTGCAAAGTCTTTGTAGAGCATCTGCAAAGACATCGATGGAAGAACAGGTATGACCACACATTCCCATGATGTTCTAACTTATTCCTACTTGAACCTGTTACCTGCCTTTGAAGGTAGCGGGGTGTAAGGACATGTTGTCCCCAGTAGCTGTTGCTGCAAGACAGTGCTCATGTGACTAGCAGCTCACAGAGCCCAAGAAGATTTGACTCCCAATGACCTAGGTGCCCTCAGATGTCCCAGCCTCGGTTCCAGGTTCAAGTGTCTTAGCAAGGCATGCCTGTTGGTCAACATTTATCTCCTGGTGAGAGTTCTGGAAGGTTATCTTTTGATAAGTTGTAGCCTAGACCCTCATTCCAGAACATTTGATAGATAATTTTCCACCTAATCAGGCATTTCTCTCCAGACCAGAAGGTTTTTAACCCTTCAGTAGGTCATAATCCAGACAATGCCTATCCCCCTTGGATAGTAGACAGAGGAAATAAGACCCTGCAATTTTTCAGAACCTTAGGGTGTTGGGAATCCATATGACTCATTCGTTTCCCTTAAACTACTTGTATTCTTCTTTGCTGTATGAATTAACTTTCTATATTTTACTAAAAATGAGTACCTACTCAAAGAATAGATGGTCAAGATACAGCTCAACTACACTACATATAAAAAGACTTAGGTCTTTCTTGGTTTGAATTAGTAGTCTTTTGTGACTGTCATTAGAATCTCAATGAGATCTTGCTGTCTATTAATAGAATTGTGTCTAGAATAAGAAGCCTGATGGTCTTGTTCTTTGTCTTGGTTAAATCTAGGTTGACATGTTCTACGAATTGTGGTTTGAATAATGCTGTGAATTTTTAAAAATTTATTGCAGCAAAAGACACATTGCCATTAATCCCCCTCAAAATACTCCCTGTTTCTTCAAACACATTTATCCCATCATTCTTGCCACCTTCTGAAGCAGTTCTAAAAGTCCTTTTTTGTGATTGTTCTGAGTTGCACTGTCATGGCCTTAGTGTCCTGAATTGATTCAAAATGTTTACCTTTCGTAGTCACTTTGACTTTGGGGACGAGCCAGCAGTTGTGAGGTGCCAGACCCGATGAGTAAGGTGGACGAGAACACAGTGTAATCTTTGAGCTTGCCTTCCCATCGGACGGCATTCAGCAGCAGCATTTACTGTACCCTTTTGTTCTTTTGCTTTTGTTTGTTTAACTTGCACCTCATGAAGACAAAGAGGACTTGCAGAACTGCTTCAGAAAGTGGCAGAAACAAAGAGATAAATGTGTTCCAAGTGAGGGGTAGGTAGTATTTTAAAGGGAATGTTTTTAAAATTCAAGCATTCACTGTATATTTTTATCATGCAACTTAATTTCACTGACAACTTTTTGGAGAAGTATTGATAAAATGGAGTTTATCTAGACGAGAACTGTTAGGTGACAGGTTGCAGCGAGTTATGTGAGAATCAGTTGAAGGCCCTCATCGGGGGCTTAGTGTGGAGAAGAGAGAGTGACTGTATGTGGGCAGGCTACCCAGCTAAATTCAGATACATGGGGGACTTTCAGATAGAGCCATTAGGGTTATTTGGTGTACCAGAGGACTTGTCTGTACTGACGGGCGGAAGTTTTAAGGGGCCAAATTCTGGCCAGCTGAAGAAGAAACATTGAGATCTGCTTAAAATGAAGGGGCCTGGGGTGGGAATGTAGCTCAGTGGTACAACAAGTGCAAGGCCCTGAGTTTGGTCCCAGCAACCCCCCAAAAAAGAAGAGGCTTGCCTCAGAACGTGCCCCGAGTCCCCGGAGGTGCCCAGAGAACCTGCTTAGTGATGCGCCTGAGCCCTGCCTGATGGAGACGGTCCTGGAGTGGACGACCTCACCAGCCACCCAGATTCTGTGAGACTCGGAGTTTGCGCTCAGACTGCCCAAATTGTTGTCTTGTGGCCTCACGCGCTGAGCTTTTTCTCCTCATCAGGAGAAAGCCTGTGGCTTTCAGGTACTCCCTTGGCCATTGTTGTGGTCCAGCTTATGCATTCTCGCAGTCTTGATGCATTTATTCTTTAAAAGTAATGAAGACAACAGTTTTGGAACATTTTAGGCCAAGTCAGACTAAAAAGCATTTCATTCATAATGATTTTAGTACAGTTTGGCAAACACTGATTGGGTACTGTGTTGTAGTAGTGCTGCTGGGCACTGGGCAATAGTTAACAGTCTTCTAAGGCCTCTTCAGTACAGTGGAGAGACAAACACAAGAGCAGATGTGGAATACAGGTAGTTCTAAATGAAAAGTGTGCATGACGTGACGAGGAGGCACTGGGGAGTGGGCCCTTCATTCAGCCTGGGTGCTCGGAGCAGCCTCTGGGACGGCGGGAAGCCCGGGAGTTGTGGAATGTGGCTGGGAGGCCGTCTCGGCATGGAGATGCACTGAATGTGCACTGGCATTGGCCCCTGGTACTTATGACCAGTGAGAAACATGAACACTCATCCCCAATGCATAAATTCAGGGATAACAGCAGTCCATTCTGTTGTATGTCTCTGTAAAGTGTTTATCACAGTATTTAATTCACCACCTGCATATGCTAGAGGAATTGCAACTTTTTTATTTGTCATAGGGAGGCACTGCTGTTACAGGTACCTTATAAATTAGGGCACTAGTCTTCCTGAATATTTGCCTTTGCTCTACTAGGGCAAATGCAGAAAGAAAGGTGACATACACACTTCCTCTGAAATTCCACCTAGCCGGTTCTCGTGGCCAGCTTGCTAAAACTCTGCTGTCAGGGATTTGGACAAAGATGCACAAGTATGACGGTGGCTGGTTTCCTGCATCTGAAGAGCCTACAAATTCTTCTGAGAACATGGGTTGGTGGGTTGCCTGGGAGTCATGCGGGCCTGTCAGAGCTGATCTGTTGCTTGCTGTAGGAGCTGCTGCAGCAGGTGTGCGGGGATGTGCTGTCCACCTGCGAGCGCCACCTCTCCGACATTGTCCTGAAGGAGGATGGGGCAGGGAATGTGGACGAAGGCCTTTTGGTAAGCAGCTGCTTTTCCTTTCTTTCCTCTTTTGTGTTAGTGGGGATTTCGAAAGATAAGGATGATACTGTAATGTGCACTTCAAATGCTTTTAACAAGAAAAGGGCTCTCTTAGCTCAGAGCTCACTCGCTGTTTGGAAGAATTTTTTGTAAATTAATAACCCATTCACTTTTGGCTTGTGCACTTATTATCTGAGGGCAAACTTGATGGACCACTTCATCCAGTTAGAGATTATGAAAAACCTGGTTCTAATAGGGAAAATAATGTGGCTCATAAACTTAGAGTCAAGTATAGAAATAATAGAGTGTGCTGTTTGGCCTTTTGGTTTGTTTGAATTTTAAAACCATTATTATGTGTCTTCTGAGCTATTTGGTTTTGTTTTGTTTTTGAGACAGAGTCTTGCTGTGTAGTTCAGGCTGGCCTTGCGCTCAGTGTGTGTATCCCAGCTTGGCCTTGAACTCACCGCAATCCTCCTGCCTCAGCCTCCCTGGTGCTGGATTACAGACGTGCACCACCCCAACTGGCTGAGCTATTTGGACATTGAACTAGAGAACTGGGGAATAGGGCTGAGCAGGTATAATATCTAAAGTAAGAAGGGAGATTTGACAGTTCAAAACACAAATGTCGTTGGAGAGGCAAGATTGTCTTACATGACACCCTCACATTAGAAATGGTTTTGGTGTAAGAGATTCCTTGATCCAGGACAAGTCAAGCCAGTGGGCTGTTGATAAGTTTGTTATGTTATCACCATAATTCTATTGTAATTCTATTGTAGCATCTAGCACTTCCTCAGTAAAAGAAATAATGAGCTACTTTTTGATGCCCTTCGGTACAGTTCATCATTTAACCAACAGTGGCCATTCTCTGTTCAAATTAGTTGAGCACTGCTTTTCTGTGTTTAGTTCCTGGTCTGCCAGCTTAGCTCATAGAGTTGTTAGTGGTCATAGACCATGTTTAGATTTGTAGAAGAGAAGACCATTGTGCCTGAGGCACTGCTATACACATGTACAGTAACGTGGTGTGTTTATGAGAATCTGCACACTTCAGGAATGAGGGCCGTGGCGTGTAGTTCAGATCAGGCCTAGAGTTTGAGGGAGTATTGCTTTTCTGTTTGTTTGGGAAGTTACTGGCCATGCTAAGAAAATTGCATATTGTGGTCTGTGAGTCTTTCACTCTAAGATTTTTTGTTTTGCTATTAAATGTGTCACCAGAATCTACCCTTCAGTCAAAACATATGGAGAAGTTTTGGCTGATGTGTATTATTTATTTCATACTTTAATCTACTAAGAGATACCCTGTGTTCAAGATTTTCTAAACCCAAAGGTGTTTACTACTGACTTTTGAACTCCAGAGAAAGCTTTTTGGTTTTCTTGTTTTTTCTGTGTTTTCAAGACAGGGTCTTGCTGAGGTTGGTCTCAGACTTCATAGTGGTGGCTGTGAGAAAGCAGGTCCTTCTATATGTTTTGGGTAGGAATCTAGGTAATAAATTAACCTGAAAGACAGTTTGGAATTGTGTTTTAAAATATAAAGTGGTGAGCTGGGGATTTAGCTCAGTGGTTAGATTGCTTGCCTTATAGCACAAGGTCCTAAGTTAGATCCCCAGCACCTAAAAAAGAGAAAGAAAATATAAAGTGGTTTTACATGCTCTTTAACCCTAGATTTCATGTCTAAGGAAGTAGAATAGTTCCAAGAGTACAGAGCTAATGTAAACAGTACCAAAGGATTAGAAAGATCATAAATGCTTACTACAATTTGTGGAATAATGAGAAAAATTTTGACATTCATTATTTTTAAGTGGCATACTTATATAGTCATTGAACACATTGTTGTATATATTAACATGAAAAGATACTTAATATTCAAAGTAATACAAAAAAATTTAATGCAGACTTGAAAGTAGCTGATTGGTTAAGTGTATATTTTTAAAAAAGGAAAGATAAAACCATGTGATTATAGAAATAATTCGAAAAGAAAGTTATACACAAAAGTAATAATGGTATGTTTGGTGGGATTACAGGTAAATGATTCGATATCATAGTTTACCCAAGATAATTCATGTGTATACTTGTTACCACAACATAATCATTAATGGTTCCCATTTGTTCACAGAACTGTCTGGATTTCAATTAGAAAATTATATGGTCACCCTGATTTCAGATGAGTTTCATAAAGTAGCAACTGAGTTCATAATGGTCATGTATGTTTCTGAAACAAAAAATAGTAAATTTTTTTGCTTTGGGAGACAAAAAAATTATTCCATTTAAATGTTGTTACTCTAGCTGGGGTTTGTATTTTGCCTTATTCTTACTGTAAACCAATTCTATTTGTAGGTTAAGTACATTTTTACCTTGGGAGATATCGCCCAGCTGTGTCCAGCTAGAGTGGAGAAGCGAGTCTTTCTTCTGATTCAGTCCATTCTGGCTTCATCTGCTAACACAGATCACTGTAAGGCACTTGAAGTCAGACTCTGCACTGTGCTGCCTTAAGGTCGAGTAACTCCTGAGGCTCTGTCAGTAAATCTTCTCCATTCCCCGCAGTGCTACCATCTCAAGGCTCCAGTGATGCCCCGGCCACTCAGCTGCCCTCCCAGGTCAGAGGTTCTGTCATGCCCTCTGTGATCAGAGCACACGCCATTATCACCTTGGGTAAGGACAACACATGAGGAAATGAGGCAGTGCAGTCGCCTTCTATGTGTCACCTTTGTCTTAAATAAGTCCGGCCCTGGTAGTGTTGTCAGCTGCTCAGCTTGTGCCTGCTGTAATTCTTCGGATTTTAGGAGGTAGTTCTGATATGAGCACCCAGCTCTGCAGGTGTGATAAAGTGCTCACAGAGAGAGTCTTCAGCAAGGGTGGAAACCACATGATCATATCAATAGATATGGAAAAGGCTTTAGACAAAGTCCAGCATGGTGCCACAATAAAAACCCTAAAGAAAACAGGTGTAGAAGGACCAGACCTGAATATGATAAAAGCTGTGTCTGGCAAACCGATAGCCAGCATCATACTAACTGGGGAAAAACTAAAAGCATTCGCTCTAAAGTCAGGAACAAGACAAAGATGTCCACTATCACCTCTTCTATTCAACACAGTCCTTGAAACATTAGCCAGAGCAATCAGACAAGAGAAAGAAGTAAAAGGATACACATAGAAAAGGAAGAAGTCAAATTATCAATATTTGCAGATGACATAGTACTCTATGTAGAAGACCCAAACAGTTCCACCAAAAAACTCTTAGAATTAACAACCAACTTGAGCAGTGTAGCAGGATACAAGATCAACACACAAAAATCAATAACATTTGTGTACTCTAATAATGAACTTAATTAGAAGGAAATTATGAAAATAATACCATTCATGATAAAATCAAGAAAAATGAAATATCTAGGAACTAACCTAGCCAAGGAAATAAAAGACCTCTGCAAAGAAAACTACAATACTCTGGAAAAGGGGATTGAAGAGGACATCAATAAATGGAATGTCCCTTGCTCCTGGACAGGCAGAATCAATATTGTCAAAATGGCCATACTCAAACAGATTAAGTGCAGTCCCATGCAAAATACCAACAGCATATTTTACAGACCTAGAAAAAACAATGCTGAAATTCGTATGGAACCAAAAGAGACTCAGAACAGCAAAAACCAATTTTGGGCAGCAAGAGGCATAGCAATACCTGACTTCAAGCTATACTAGAACGCAATAGTGATAAAAACGGCATAGTACTGGGACAAAAACAGATGCATGGATCGACAGAACAGAGTTGAGAATACAGAAACCTCCCCAGACATATTCATCTGTTTGATTTTTGACGAAGGAGCCAAAATGTTGGAGGAAAGATAGCCTATTCAGCAAGTGGTGCTGGGCAAACTGGTTATCTGCGTGTAGAAGATTGAAACTGGACCTTTATCTGTCACTATATACTAAATTAAAATCAAAATGGATCAAAGATCTTAACATTAAAACAGAATCATTAGACCTACTGGGAGACAAAATAGGTAAAATACTTGAAGACAGATAGAGGAAAACATTTTCTAAACAGAACCTCAGTTGCCCAAGAAATAACAGCAAGAATTAACAAATAAGACAATATCAGACCAAAAAGCTTCTGTATAGCAAATGAATTAATCAGTAGAGTGAAGAGACAACCTACAGAATGGGAAAAAAATTTTGCCAGCTACTCCTCAGACAAAAGACTAATATCTAGAATATACAAAGAACTGAAAAAAATTAGAACACCTAAAGTTAAAGACCCAGTCAAGAAATGGGGTAGAGAAATGAACAAATACCTTACAGAGGAAGAAATACAAATGGTCAACAATTATATGAAAAAATGCTTAATATCTCTGGCCATTAGAGAAATGCAAATTAAAATGCTAAGCTTCCATCTTATGCCAGAAAGAATGGTAATCATTAAGAAATCAAACAATAACAAATGCCAGGGAGGCTGTGGTGAAAAAGGAACCCTCCTTCTTTACTGGTAGGAATGCAAACTAGTAGAACCATTATGGAGATCAGGATGGAGATTTCTCAAAGAACTGAGATTAGAAATTCCATATGACCCAGTGATCCCCCTGCTAGGTATCTTCCCCAGAGAGTTTAAGGCATCATTCTACAGTGATATGTGCCTACCAGTGTTTATAACCAAACGACTTGTAATTGCTAAATCCTAGAAACAGCCTGTACACCCATCAACAGATAAATTGGATAAGAAAATGTGGTATCTATATATAATGGAATACTACTCTGCTATAAAGAATGACAAATTTGAGACATTTGTAGGAAAATGGATGCACCTGGAAATTACAATGTTGAGTGAAATAGCCAGGCACACAAGCTTAAATATCACATGGTATCTCTCATTTGAGTGAGGCAAAGTACAAAAAGAATAATGAAGGGTGGATGGAAGGAGACTAGGGAGATGGATCTCGCAGTAGGGAAATGATCCAGGGGAAAAAGCACAAGAGGAGGAGAGGAAGGGAAAATAAGTAGAATGAAGAAATGCCATGTGCAGGAATCTAATAACCTTGATGAATGTACCATTATATGCTGTAACATGAGCTAAGATTAGTAATATCACCAAGAATAAACAGTGAGGGGAATGGAAGGGGGAGGAAAGGGGAAGAGGATTAAAAAACCAAAAAGAAACAAGCTGTGATATGTACATACAGTCATTCCCCAAGATGATTGTAAACTAATAAAATTAAAAACTAAAAATTAAACGAAAACAGCCTTCAAGTGGATGACTACCCAGAACTGTCAGATCAGAGCACTCTCTATGGGGAGCTTTAGTTTTTCAGTAGGTGTGTGTTAGAACCTGCATTATTGGATTTTTTTTGTTGTTTCTTGTGGTGCTGTGGATCGAATCCAGGGCCTTACTCCGGCTAGGGAAGAGCTGCCTGCCCGAGCCACATCCCCAGCCCCTGGTTCCTGTGAATTTTTGTACTTGGTGTAGCACCCTGAAGTCCGTTTATCAGGAGTTACATTTCAGTCACCACACTGGGTTCTGGGAATGGGAAAAGTTGAACTTTAGTTTATAAAGAGAGATAGTTTATTTAATACTTTACAGACTTGATAGATGAACCATAAGCATATTACTTCATGAACTCAGATTGTTAATCTTGAAAACACTGACCTCTGTCTATAATTTGAATTGTGTGATTGTGTATTTTATGGTAGATATATGTCACGAATTTTCTTTCTAATATCGATTGCTTTAAAATGCCTAAGAATTGCAAGAGTAAAATATTCCCCAGAATTCCTCACAAGACAAACATACACAAGTGAAACTGCACTTCTGTCTTGTGACTGTGAACACATGAGATGACATTCTTTCCTACTTTCCTAGCCTACATTTCATTTTCTTAGAAGTATTTAGAATATATGCATAATCAAAAGTAAAATGAAGACAGGTGAGGTGGCAGGTGTCGCAGTGCCTATATTTCCACCACTCGCGGGCTGCGACAGGAAGGAGGTTGCAAGTTTTGGGGTTTTGTTTTGTTTTGTTTTGTTTTGTTTAAGATTGCAAGTTTGAGCCCAACCTGGGCAATTTAGGAAGACCCTGTCTCACAATAAAAAATAGGGTTAGGGATTTAGCTCAGTGCAAAGACCCTGAGTTCAATCCCAGTCTTGCCAAAAAAAAAGTGAAATGAATCATCTGTTAGATATTATTGGCCATTTTCCAGATAAATGCAAAATTCAAATGTTGACTTTAAAAGATAATTTTATCAATGTAAAGGAACATCCCATAATGGTACCTCATGATAACCTTGAAGAAGCTTGTTTTTCTTTAAGGTATTTCAGACTTTGTAATCTTCAGGATAGTTTTGCCTACTTCTCATTTTTATTGTCTGTGATTATTGTTTTAGCTTTTTATAAATACAACCCATAGAATAGGATGAAAACATTCTTTTCTCTTCTCTGATAGGTAAGCTGTGCTTACAGCATGAGGAGCTTGCCAAGAAGAGTATCCCAGCCCTGGTGAGAGAGCTTGAGGTGTGTGAGGATGTGGCTGTCCGCAACAATGTCGTCATCGTGCTGTGCGATCTTTGTATCCGGTACACTGTCATGGTGGACAAGTATATTCCCCATATCTCCATGTGTCTGAAGGACTCAGATCCCTTCATCCGGAAGCAGACACTCATCTTGCTTACCAACCTTTTGCAAGTAAGTTTGAGAATGAGACTGTCCTTCCCACCCCACCCCCACCACCACTGCTTCGGATTTAGGGAATATTTAACAGTAGGAAATGTGCTTGCTTTGTAGTGGAATCCAAAAATAATCAGCTTCACTCATGGTTTAGCATGTTCTAATATTAGAATGTTTGTAATATTCAATGTAGTCTTTTAAACACATCTTTACTTGCAAATATTCATTTGGTATTTTTCAGACATCCTGTCAAACTGTGAAGTTTCACTTTTGCTAGTAAACGCTACATAGAGGAAAACACTCTTGGCAGACAAGTAGTTCTCGTTCCAATTCTCTTACTCTCCTTGACCTCAAAAAAATAAATGTTCTCAGACTTAATTATTATAAATGATTTCTGCTGGGCTATCTCAAAAGCACTGTGAGAGTCCAGTGAGAGATTTCAGTGCATGAAAGAAGTGGTGAATTATATGGCTTAGATAAGGTATTTGTTCAGAGGACCTGTTTGGCCTGGAATGAAGAAGTGGTATTTTACATTTAAAGAACTCATTTGACTAAGTTGTGTATCTGTCTGTGCTTTGTACGCTCACCTTTTCATGCCAAATGTTCTAGAGAGGTACCAGTGGCTCTGTCCTGTTAGAGCCTTGTGCTTGGGTCACTTCCAGTACAGTAGAATGTTTGGTCCTGTTCTGCCTACATGTTCCTCTATGTCTTTGATTTCAAGAAGGCTGGAAGGTGAACGCTGCCAGGCTGAGCCCACATCTGCTAGGCAGACCTATAGCTGCAGATGTGCTGTTACACAGGGAGCATTAGAGAGAGCTATGTAGCTGGACCCATCAAAGATTTACAATTAAAAGTCATTCTAAAATACGCTGGCTTCTCTTTGTACAGGAAGAATTTGTGAAATGGAGGGGCTCTCTGTTCTTTCGATTTGTCAGCACTCTGATAGATTCACACCCAGACATTGCCAGGTAAGTCCTTCCCACGTGTCAGAAAACTGAATAATTGACCTAATTTCTGGTGTGCACAAGATTTCTTTTCTTTGGATTCATTTAACTTATGTAGGATTTAATGAGCTTTTGGTAGTTGCCTGAAAAAGTAGCTGATTTTTAAATGGCAAGCTGTATATCTTCATTTTACGTACGAGTGGGAAACAAGAACAAACCTGTCCAGACTTGTGAAATGATCTCTGTATTGGCTACATTTGCTAACATTGTTTGCTCTCCCAGAGAAAAAGAACAATACATGCTTTTGTCATACTAATCTGTGTAGAAGTCATTGTTGACTTAACTATGTTGGTTTCTAAGCCCCCAAAAATGTTAATTTTGTTGGAGTTCATACTTTCTTTTAACTATAGGAAATTGTATGGAAGAATTTCTAGGAACTAAGACAATTACAGTGGTAGAGCATACAAACTATAAGGCTCCTATCCTCATGTGTTTTTTGTTTTTTTTTTTTTTTTTCCCCCTCTCAGTACTGGGGATTGAACCCAGAGAGCACTGTAATATGCTCCCAGTCCTTTTTATTATTTTATTTTGAGACAGGGTATTACTAAATTGTCCAGGCTAGCCTCAAACTTGGAGTCCTCCTCCCTCAGCTTCCCAGGTAGCTGGAGTCACAGCAGTGCACCGCTTGTATCATTTTGTCATTTTTTAAGGATTTCTTCTCAGAGTTGAGAATTAGTCTGATAGAATTTGCTCTCCTAGATTATACTGTATGAATTATTCTTTTGGAAGCAAGTCTGCAATTGGAAAACAGAATGTTGAATGCCGTGGCAAAAGCTACCACAGTGGGAAAAGGTCTTTATAGAGTTCATTGACTATAAATAGCTTATAATAAAGGGTTCCTCTGGTTCTAAATATGCTTGCCAATAATTTAGTCTGAGTTCTATGGAAGAATTTCTGTTGTTTTCTTGGGGCGTAATTTTCCAAGGAGGAACAT
>PVJO010009147.1:0-18147 GCA_004026905.1 Hystrix cristata
AGTTTAAGTTTATAGAACGAATGAGTAGAAAGTGGAGAGTTCTCATATATTTCCTTACCACCCACCCTCCACACATCCAAACATAGTTTCCCCTATATTAACATCTTGCATTACACATTTGTTGTAATTTATGAGCCAATGTTTATTAACTTTTATTAATTTATGAGCCAAGGCTTATTAACTCAAGTTTATAATTTATATAACAGTTTACTCTTTGTATTGTGCATTCTATGGGTTTTAACAAATTTATAGTGACATCTTTTCATCATTACAATATTGTCCAGGGTAGTTGTAGCATCCTGCCCAAGTTCCCTGTGCTTTACCTGTTTATCTCTTCCACTCCTTGTTGCCCCCAAACCCTGGCAACCACAGATCTTTTTACTATCCCCGTAGTTTGGCTCTTTTCAGGATTGGAATCTTATAGTATGTACGTTTTTCAAGTTGGCTTCTGTTAGTTAAATGATGTATGTATTTATGATTTCTCAATGTCTTCTCATGGTTTGAGAGCTTGTTTCTTTCTTATCATTGAATAATATTTCAGTGTGTGGCTCTACCACAGTTTACCTGTTTATATATTGAATAGCTTGGTCGATTCTAAGTTTTGTCAATTATGAGTAAGTGGTCTAAACACTAGTGTGGTGGTTTTTGTGTGTGTCTAAGAGTCCAAATGCTGGATCATATAGTAGGAGTATGTTTAGTTTTGTAAGAAACTACTAAATCATCTTCCAAACTTGCTCAATTATTTTACATTTCAACCAGCGATGATCGAGAATCAGTGTTGCTCCTTTTGTCTTTTTTTTTTTTTTTTGGAGGGGGGTTGTGGGGATCAAACTCAAGGCCTTGCACTTGCTAGGCAAGCACTCTGTCACTTGAGCTAAATCCCGAACTCCCCTTGTTTATTTTTAAATTGGATTATTTGTCTTTTTTGTTATTGAGTTGGAAGAATTCTTCGTATATTCAAGATACTAGTTTCTCATCGGGCTTATGATTTGTAAAATCATTTACATTCTGTGGGTTATCTAATTTCTTTGTTAGTGTCTTTTGAACCAAAATTAGTGTCCCCCCCCAACTGAAACACATTATTTTTTAAATAAATGAAGTCCAATTTATCTTGCTTCTTTTGTCTCTTGTTCTTTTAAGTGTTAATGAAAATGGTTTAAGTAATACAAGGTCATGATTTATTCCTATACATTCGCCAAAAAGTTTTATAATTTTAGTTCTTTGATCCATTTAAAATTAATATTTACATATGATTAGGAGTTCAATTTTATTCTTTCGCACAGGAATATTCTGTTACACCAATACCATCTGTTGGAAAAACTATGCATTCCTCCATTTAATTGTCTTAGCACTCTTATTAAAATCAATTGATTGTGAAAATGAGGCCTTATTTTTGGACTCAGTTCTGTTTTATTGATGTGCATTTCTATCCTTATACCATTACCACATTAACGCGATTACTGTAGATGTATTGGAAAATTTGAAATTGAGAAGTATGACTCCTTCAACTTTGTTCTTTTTTTTCCCCAAGATTCTTTTTCTTTTCTGGGTCTCTGTATTTCCATACAAATTTTAAGATTGGTTTGTCAATAGCTGCAAAGAACTAGCTATGATTTTGACAGGGATGTATTGAGACTATAGTTCAATTTTAGTAATATTGCCATTTTAATAGTAAGTCTTCTGATCTATGAACAGCAAGTTTCTTTCCATTTATTTAGATATTTAACTTATTTCAATAGTGTTTGGCCATCATTTTCAGAATATAAGTTTTATACTTTTAAAAATTGTATTTGTTACTAAATGTTTTATTTTTTGGATGCTACTATAAGTGAAATTTGTTTTTATTTCATTTTGGAGTGTTTAATAGTAGTGTAGAGAAATACAGTTAATTTTTGTATATTGATCTTAATGTGCTAACAACCTTGTTGAACTGGTCATATAGTTTTTTTAGTAGATTCATTATGATTTGCTATATATGAGATCATGTTATCTGCAAATACAGATAGTTTTACTTTTTCCTTTCCAATCTAGACCATTTTTATTTCATTTTCCTGCCTACTGGGGCTATCTAGAACTTCCGGTACACTACTGAATGGAAATGGAGAAAGTGGACATCTTCATCTTGCTCCTGATCTTGGGGAAACAACCTCTTATATATCTTTCATCAGGTGCGTTTGGGGAGTAAAGAGCAAGGAAGCAGTGAAAAAATAGATACCGGTGTATCTCTTACTGAAGAACTTATTCCTTGAATTTTGGACCAAGCTCCACCAACAGGATAAAACCTTTGACTGTCCAAGTTACCCGAGAACAGAACCAGACTGTGCCGTGCTCCACACAGGTAGAAATTCACTCCAAAACAGAATGATTTGGTTTATAGGAAAATAAAGTTTATTTCTTGTTCACGTTGTGAGCTGAGAGTCATCATCTGTGTTATTTTTAATCATTTATAGGCCTTATTTTCCCTTGTAACTAGCAATGGGCTTACATAATATTAATATCCAGTATTCTTTCACTACCTATCCTGCTCAGAATGAATCTGTCCAGTGTTATAGTAAATAAGTTTTAAAATGCTAAGGCATTTTTTGAAATTAACATTGATTTTTTAGAAAACCTCCTGTGGCTATAGCATATTTTTAATTTATTTGGAGTCAGAGAATAAAGCACTTACAGAAAAGAATCTCATTTTACATAGAAATCAATTACATTTTACTGTATAAAGGATTTTAGAAATCTGACTGAAGATTTGAATTTTGAAATGTTACCTTGAAACATTTACTCACCTGTATAAAGTTAAAAATACATACTTTCTTGTTTTGTTGGACTGTTGCATAATCAGAAGCGGGATTTAAAACAAAATGGGGACATATATTATGATTTTCCTAGCAAGAAAATATACAATATTTTAATTTTTAAAAATCCATCTAAGCTCTTGACTTTGCCCTTATTATTCCAAACAGAATATTTAACATATCATTTAATATTTAACCTTGTAATAAGTTTACTCATTTTGAGAAGAATACGTTATCATATTCATCTAAGAGCTTACTTCATTTTTGTTAACAAAAATTGCTCAAAGTTGTGTGTTCTTTCCTTTAAACCAGTGGGTCATAATTTTGGCTAGACATTAGAATAAACTGGGTTGCTTTTACAAGACAAAAACACCTGGACCCTAGGTGACCCTGGGGCTGGGTCTGTCACTGTATTTTTTAGAAGCTCCTCAATAATTTCAGTGTACAGCCCGTGTTGATTGCTGTTTAAATGATTACCAGAACCAGTGGATTTTATGGTATGTAAATTATATTTTAGTAAAATTGTTTAAGAGAATAATCCCAACTGGCTTATAAAATCTCACCAAAATAAAATGTCACACTCTTATGAACGTTGCATGCAATAGTACCAGTTTATCTGGGACTGCAGGGGCCCCCATACAGCACTATGAGTGCTAAAATGGGAAAATGCTGGGCAAACTGGGAGGTTAGTCATCTTATAATATGGAAGAGGTGGACTTCTTGCACACTGGAGGGCCTCCTTCCTTACTTACACAAGGTAATGTGAAGAGAGACAAAGATGGCACCAGCTTCTTACCCTTTTGGAAACACTTATTAATACCTCTTCTCTGCTATACACTCACTCATTGACACTTTGCCCTTTAGCTTCAAACCCCACTACCTTTTGAAATTACTCCTTTGGAGCTAATCATTGACATCCTGTCACCGAATCCAATGTGTCACGTCACCAGGGCCTACTGCTAATCTCTTTCAGTCGTCCTTGCTTTCTTTGGCATACATTGGACTGCTTTTCCTCTTCTCTTCAAATTATACATGTTTTCTTTGTTGATTGTATTTTTTCTTTCTGTCCCCTAGGATTGGGTATTTTTTATGGTTCTATTCTTGGCTGTCTTTTCTAACCTATATATGCTCGTAATTTCATATATTCCCTCTTGCCAGCTGATACTACTTTTCATCTCAGTGTCTCTGGCCTCACTGGGGTAGCAAGAGAAAGGCAAATCTGGCTTAACAAATCTTAGAAATCTTTATTTTCTTTGTGATAAGTTTTGACATTATAGGAGTTAACTTTGATAAACGTTTGTATTTTCTGCCTTAACCAGTTGAAAACTCCACAAAGAACTCTCCATTGTATCCCTAGTGTTTAGTGAAATCTCTTGAACACACACACACACACACAAACACACACAAGAGTAGTGCATCTTCAGTAGAAACACATTTTTGGTTGCTTCTCGGTTCAGTCTCTCTTACATCATAATAAATCACATGCCAAAATAAATAGGGGGAATGCACAAAGTCTGCTTGTAGGAGAAGAGGTTTGTTCTGAAAAGTTCCTGGATGTATCTAGGTACTTAAAAGATGAAGATGTTGCTGTTCCAATATCAATCTGACCTCAAATTCTATAAATCATAACAATACTCTCCAATCATATCCCAGTCCCAAAAGAACAGTATCCCACTCTAAGTAAGAAAAAATGCAGACGAAGGGTCTGTAAGGAGGCTAGAAGAAAGGCTGTCAACAGGGAACACTTTGACATCATGTCTCTACCTCTGCCTAGGAAAGCAGTGGACAGATCACCAGGCAGTAAACAGATCATTGCTCCCTGGAAAATATCTCTTTATGAAGTTAGTGGACACACGAGACTATCCTACTCATCAAAATTTTTCATCTGATTCTCCTGGCTCTGGCTCTGTGATTAGCAAGCAGAGGTCAGATTATGTTCTAGCTTCCGACCTAGACTTTTCTACAGGCATTAACAAGGTGAACTCTACAATTGTGTCTCAGTTAAAGTTATATTTTTCATTTAAAGTTTAAATCTTGACTTTACATAAACCTGGGGTTTTAACCCACGTGAGTTGTTACAATCTCAGATACCTCTGAATGAACTGACAAAACTGAATTTTTTTGATCTGTGGAACTGGATAAATGTGGTGTTATGCAAAGGAGATATCACTCCATGAGCAGTTGACACAGTGTCCGGTTTTTCTGCTTTTGGATTTAAGATCCTCATTTGTTTTTCTAGCTCTAACTTTAGTTCCAGTCATCTGGGTGTCTCCGCCTGGCTATCTCAGACCCCTTTCAAACTCATTTCTAAATACAAATCAGTCATCTCAGACTTCTGGTTCTATCTCCCTCTTTTGGATTTCTTCAAAAGATGGCTAGTTTTTAGAGCACTAACTTGTTTCATTCATAGTGGTTTTTTTTTTTTTTTTTCCCTCCACCAGAATATAAACTCCACAAGAGAGGGGTTTTGTCTGTTGTATTCACCTGCAGTATCCCC
Organism: Hystrix cristata; assembly: GCA_004026905.1. NCBI lineage: Eukaryota > Metazoa > Chordata > Mammalia > Rodentia > Hystricidae > Hystrix > Hystrix cristata. The sequence continues at coordinate 5,287 of PVJO010009147.1, forward strand.
ACTGCCTGCCATGTGGTGGATATTTGCTGAATGAACAGAGTCCTTTCAATGTTGTTTCCAAGTACCTTTTAGGTTAATGTCATCCTTTCCCTTCTCACTGGCACCATTATGTTAGACATTTGAAAACCCTAACTGGGACTGTGAATAGAACCCACCAAGTCTCGTGTTCTCTAGATTTTTGTTATTTTAGTTAATCTCACATATCACTGCCAGATCCATCTTACTTGGGGCACAGCTCTCATTATGTCATTTCCTTACTTGAGATTCAACACTGTTTAAATACAGACTCCTCAGCCTGGCATTTGGAGCCACCACAGTATGACCTCAATCTGTCACTTCAATTTTATCTCCCACTTTTCCTTTACACATTCTTTACAGTAAAAACAAATTGGGCTACTTGTTCATTGAATATTTTTTGAACTTTCCTACTTCCATGCTTTTCTCATGCAGTTGCCTTTTTCAGGAATACTTATTACTAGCTATTTCTTGTGGTATTTCCTTTCATATAGCTAAATAATCTTCACATATTCTTATCTTTTGATCTATCACTTTTTAAAAAATTAACTGTTTGTAGTTAGTGGAGGATTTAGTTCTTTTACGCTATCACACATCACTTCTGTGCCAGGTATGTTCTGGTCGTCTCTCCAGTTCCTCTGTTCCAGAAATCTCCAAGATGTGGAGCTCATCATGGTTCCCTTGTCCCTGGCTCCTTGTTGGGTTTGGTCCAAAGGTCTAAGGGACTGAAGGAAGGAAGTTAAGGTACTTATCACCTGACTCTCTCACAGTGTTCTTCAAGCAAATGTCATTTTTCCTTTAATGGTGGGCTTCTCCTCACAACCTTATTTTGGGTTTTTGTAATTGCTCTTTCCTTTCCTTCTTTAGACCTAAGAGGTCCAGCTCTGGGTTACTCTCTGTGTGATTTCCTTACAAGCTGCTCACATCTTTGTAAATAATCCTTTTGTGAAGAAGCCCTTCTGGTTTATCTCCATCCACTTGTTGGGATCTGACTAACAGATATGTTCCTTTCATCCTTCCAATTTAAGTATATTAAGATTTTTGATTAAATTAATATTTATTGTTTATAATATGATACACATATCATAGCATTCCCTAAATAAATTTCCTTTTTGATACAGCCTTTTATTTTCCACAAGTTATTATCTCACTTTATCATTTGCTTAGTTGTCTATGCAATTTTTGCTATTTCTTCCTAGGAAGACAGTTGAACACAACAGACACTATGAATTCTATTTCTTCATGAAAATCTCCCTCTTGAGCTGTATTGTATGTCTTTTTTGATAATGTTTAGAAATTGTCTAGTCCTGAATTCAGTATCTCTTGAATCCTATGGCTTCTCAGTTTATTCCTTTGTTTCACTGGAGCATGTACTCTAGTGTTTTGCTACTAAGTGGTACGTGGGAGGTAAACTTTTTGAGGCTTAAAGTATTTGAAAAAGTGTTTGATAATTTGGGTGGGTGCAGAACAGCAGGTTGAAAATGGTTATTCCCCGGAATTTTGAAGGCATTGCTTCATTATTTTCTAGTATCCTGTGTTTTTGTTGAGAAGTATTGTACCACTCCAAGGTCTAATCTTTAAATGTGTTGCTCAGAAGTGTTTAGAAGATGTAACTTCGTGTTAGTCTTTTGATTTTGGTTGGCCTTTGATACCAGTATCACTCTAAATAACTATGTCTTTCAGTTCTTGCCAAATTGGAATTATGGGGGTGATGAGTGAACATTGGGATTTTGATATATTTCAAACATTAGCAGAGATTTTGAGAGACAGCCAGGGCCTTCTTTCTCCCAGCTGGTGCAAATTAACAATCTCAGCTTGCCAAAGTGGTTGAGTATTACTTCCAAACCCCAAAAGACCCCCACCGGGAAAGAATGGACCGCCAATTCATTTGTGACTAAACCAGGCGAATTGACTTTGTTTGCATTAGAATAAAATCAACTACTTGAGGTTGCAAATGATGATGACATGTGTAAAGGTACGTTTGAGACCACATCAAATCTTCATACTTTCCAGATTAAAGTCAAGGTGGAATATGCTGAGATTTCCACAAAAGCACCAAAAAGCCTGCTTCTATTTCCACCATGCCATCTTTGTGAAGCAGAGTCTCATGCATGCTAGGTGAGTCTCTATACCTTTTCATGCTCTTGGGAAGGAAATCATTTTTGGTGTGGGAAATTATGCTCAATGACCTTATGGGAAAAGAATCTGCATTAAATCATTTTAAAAAAAAGATTTAGATCTTTCTGCCCATTTATTTATTAATTCATTACTTACTTATGCCATTATGAATGTATGCATATTTTATTTTTTGGATTATAATTTAATAATACTTTAATACTTTTCCTGTTGTTTTCTAGTCTTAGTCTTCAGGAGCTTTTTCTGTTGGATCCCATGTCCCTCCCTTTGACATACTCCCATCATTGTGTTTTGTTTTGCTTTTTTTATTTTGGTGCTGGAGATTGAACTCAGGGCCTTGTGCTTGGTAGGCAAGCACTGTACCAGTGAGCTAAATGCCTAAACCTTGGCTTTTGTTTTTGTTTTTAGCACGTTCTTTTTTTTTTTTTTCTTAGATGATTTACATTCACTTTACACATTTTTTTGCCTCAGTCCTAGGATCTGCCTTTTTTCCAAGGAGTACTGTTTAAAAATTTTTTTATTGGCGAATAATGTCATCTACATTATTTTTAATCATTTTCTTTTCTTCTTGATTCTTCATTTGAACTTTATTTTTGGAATAATGTTACTTGTCAGTGTTCATTCCCATTTTGATTTGGATGGGCCTACCAAGATGTAGGAGCTAGTTCCTTTTTTCTTGCATAGGAGAGTTTAAAGTAAAAATTTCAGTTTCCAGGATTTTGAGTGTTTCCTTTTTGAAAGCACTCACAATCCCTGAATGGATAGAGTTATCTAATATCAAATATGGAAATGCAGCCCATGGAGTTGTAGGATGAGGCTATAGAAAACATGTAAAGAAAATATGATTTCGACTTTATTCTTTTAAGTTGTTTTTATTTATTTATTTATTTTTTGACTTTATTCCCTTTGCCTCAACTTTTGTTTTAGAGATTTTACATTCAGATTCTGTCTCAGTGAGGTCTGAATCATCTCTTTTCTCATCAGCAATTTATAATGAGAATTTAAAACATAAAGCATATCAGTAAAGATGCTCACTATAGTAGGTATATGTATGCATGTGTACATATGTATATGTATAGTATATATATAGTATGTTGTTTGTTTGTTTTTGGTGCAGGGGATCAAACTCAGCCTTGTGCTTGCGATGCAAGCACTCTGCCTGCAGTTTCTAATGAATATGTAGTGATATATTACTGAATGCTTTATGAATATTTTTCCCAGGCTGTAGCTTGGAATCTTTTGATGAGTAGAAACTTTAAATTTTGCTCAAAACTAAGTTTTTATTTAATGGTTATATGTTCTGTTGTTGTCGGATGGGAAGGGGAATTCAGAAAATATATCTCCAGGTTCTTTATTCATGCAGGCAATGAATTGCAGAAGCGAATTTTAGGGCATTAGGAAAGTTTATTTAAGTAACAAAAGGGAGACTGGTTTGGCCAGGTAGGTAAAATAACTAGCCGATGCTGCAGTTAGGAATCTGAAAAGGCCTAGGAGACTAGGGAGCAGGGTTTCAGGGGGCAAGAGGACAAGTGCGCAAGGCAAAAAGGGAGAGAGAAGGGAGAGCAGGGAGAGAGGGGCGAGAGAGGGGGTGAGAGCGGCAACAGGGTGAACTCGTGGTGCCATTCACATTTATCTGGATTCTGTTCTCATGAGAGTTTCTGGATCCTATGAGAAGAGGGGTGATTGGAATTTCGCGCCCCAGGCTGACTTCAGGTCAAAGCCACTCCCCAAGGTCATGTCCATCTTCCCAGCCAGGTCAGGCCACGCCCTATTCCTATATCACCGTGACTCACCTAAAAATTGTTTTTTGGTATTTTTAGAGGCAGGGTCTTTCTATACAGTCCAGACTGGCCTTGAACTCACGATGTAGTGCAGACTGGTCTCGAACTCGAGGTGATCCTCCTGCCTCATCTTCCCAAGTGCTAGGATTACAGGTGTGCACCACCACGCCCGGTAACCTAAAATTTTTTTCAACACTCCCAAATTAGGAGTAGATCCTCCAATTTTGTTCTTTTTTTCAAAATTATCTTTGTTGATATTCTAGGTTCTTTGTATTTCATAAGAATTTTATAATCAATGCATTAATTGCTGGAATTGTGAGTGAGATTTTGTTGAATTTATAGACATGATAAAGAAAATATTTATTTTTATATTTTTGAGATTTTTTTAAAAAAAAGAATGGAGTGTCTAAGTAGGTTGATATATTTTAGTACTTTGTCAAAAAGGAAAACAGAATCTGATCAGTCTTCTGTGTTTTAGGTCACAAGAGAACCTTTAATAGTGTTTCTTCTATTTTGTGTTATTTGCTCAGAAGGGATTTTGGCTAACGTTTTCTTTTTTTGTTGTTAATTAAATTTATTCGAACTATTTAATAAAGGAACAAATTTATACAGATGTATACATTGTGCAATGCTTAAATCAGTTTAAATGCATCTACCTCCCCAAACATTTATCATGTCCTTCTGGTGAAAACATTGAAAATCTTTTCTCCAAGCTTTTTGAGATATTCAGTATACAGTTGTTAATTATACTCACCCTACTGTGCAATTGCACATCAGAATACCTTAACCTGATCTAATTATAACTTCGTACCCATTAATCAACATTTCCTGGTCTCTTTCTCACCATGACTCTCCCCGATCTCTAGTAACCACTATTCTTTCCTCAACTTCTATGATATCAATTTTTTTTTTTGGTTCCACATATGATGAGGATCATGCCGTACTTATTGTTCTGTACCTGGGCTATTTCATTTAATGTAATGGTCTCCAGTTCTATCCACAAAATTGCAAACGATGGTATTTCATTCTTCTTTATGGTACAATACTATTCCACTGTGTGTATGTACCACATTTCCTTTATCCATGAACCTACTGATGGAAACAGATATTTCCCCTTTCTTGACTATTGTGAACAGCGCTGTAATGAACTTAGACATATACTCAAGTGTGGAATTTCTGGATGATATAGTAGTTCTATTTTAATTTTTTGAGGAATCTCCATGAATATTCATGATGAATATTTATGGAATATTTATGGAATATTCATTATGAATAGCTATGGTTCCATAATGGCTGTACTACCAACAATGTGCAAGTGTCCCCTTTCCTGCATATCCTTGCCAGTACTTGTTACATTTTGTCTTTTTGATAATAACAATTCTTAGTGGAGTAAGGTGATAGCTTATACAGTGGTTTTAATTTAAATTTCCCTGATGATTAGTGATGAACATTTTTTCATGTGCCTCTTTGCTATTTCTATATTTTCTTTTGGGAAACGACTATTCAGATCTGTTGCCCATTTTTAATTAGGTTATTATTATTATTATTTTGTCTATTGAGTTTTTGGAGTTCCTTATGTGTTCTGGCTATCAATCCTTGTCAGATGTATTGTTTACAAGTACTTTTTCTCATTCTGTATGTTGTCTCTTTACTCTGATGATTGTTTCCTTTGCAATGCAGAAGCTTTTTTAGTTCGATACTGTTATGGTTTGTGTCTAGATGTCCCCCCAAAGCCTCATGTGGTAAGAGATAGCTGGGTGTGTGATTACTAAATTAATCCACTGATCGGTTCAGCATGGTTCTGCTGGGATCAAGGATGTGATGGTAGGATTAAGGGTATTAAGATTAAGGCTGGGAGTGCTGCCCACCCTAAGGGCAGGTAGCCTGGATAAGATATAAGGGACAGGAAGAAGCTGGTTAACCACTTGCTTGCTTGCTTGCTTGCATCGCTTGCTTGCTGCTTGCTTGCATTCCTTGCCTTCCTTGCTGACTTCTGCCTGTCTGCCATGCCACCCTGCCTCAGACCCAGCTGACTGTGGACTGAAACCTCCACAAACTGTGAGTTAAATAAACCTTTCTTCCCCTAACTTTGGGTGTCGGGTATTTTGTCCTAGCAACAAGAGAAAAGTAACTAAGACAGATACAATCCTATTTGTCTATTCTTGCTTTTGTTTCCTGTGCTTAAGAAGTCTTGTCCAAAATACCATTCCATCGTAATGTGAATGGAATTTTTCAAGTGAAAATTTCCTGTTATCTTTCAGTAGTTTCATGATTTTAGATCTTACATTTAGGTATTCAATTCATTATAAGTCGATTCCTGTAGTTGGTGAAAGGTAGTGGTCTAGTTTCATTCTTTTCTATAAGAATACCCAATTTTCCCAACACCATTTACTAAAGACTGTCTTTTCTCTGGTGTACATTCTCAGTTCCCTTTTTGAAAAATCATTTGGACAACAATTTTTTTTTTTTGGCAGACCTGGGGTTAGAATTGCAGACTTCTTGGACCATGGAAAGTTAAGAATTTAAAGTTCCAAAAGACAAAATAGAAACCATTTCCAAGATGAATTACTGATGGTGAATGTGAGAAATCCATATGTAAATCTTTGATTTGTGTCCTATTTAAGGAAGGTGATTTGTGTTTTTTTTTTCTGACCTGAAGCATCTCTAAACTATTTGACCTGAGTTTTTCAAAATTATTTTAGGAAAATCAAGTTACACAAATTTATTTCCTTCAATTCTTATCTTGATTTTATGTGAACTTGGAATATAAATCTAAACTAGTTTAATCCCTTCACATTTTATGGAAGAAATAAGTTCAAGAGTTTTATGATTTGTGCAAGATAACACAGCTAGTTAGTATCTGATAATATTCCAGATTTTCCAACCTCTCTACTGTACTTATAACACTGCTATGTGGTGCTAACCAGTCATAGTAGCTAATTGGTCAGTGACTCTTGAACCCTTACGATGTGCCCGGTACTGTGCTGAGTACTATAATACAAATTATCACTATGGTATCCATCTGGTCCTCAAATATCAGAGTCCCAGGCAAGAGAAGACACAATTAGAAAATAGCATAAGGCAGTCTGTTATAAAGGTCAAAATTGGATAGAATTAAGGATGAAGTGGTACAGATGACTATAGAAATATTGTGCCTTGTCTTAAGTAAATGTGACTGTGTTATGGAAATATTGAACTGTGATTGAAAACAGGATATATAAGGAGAGACTTGATACAGGCTAGCTTTGCTAACTTAAATGTATAAAACAAAAGCAAAAGCAACCAAATGACAATTTAAATCCATGCTGCTTTAGAAAAGGTTAAAATCTGTTGAGGAAGGTGAAAATTAATTGATGAATTTATTAGAGACACCTTTATGGGAAAAGAAAGATTTGGGACAGACTTTCAAGAAATGATGAAATTAGGAAGGGCAGAAAGATTATGAACTATTATAATAGGGACATGAACGATATTTTAATGAAAATGTGAGTACCTTGCAAGTTAAAATGTGATTTCAATGCAGTTCAAAGGAAGGCCATTAAATGTGTTTATGGGCTTCTGGAAAAAAATTATTTTTTAACTCAAGCTAATAAAACCTAAATTTACATGAGAAGCTTATCTGTGGAATCGCTTACTGAATTAAGTAGTGGAGTAGGAATCTAGGTTTCTTTCTGCATGGTGGTGCTGTTTCCCTCAGGTGCTTTTCCTGTGGTAGCTAGTTCTAGTAGAATACTGTTTTCTCAGCAGTATACAGTTGTATTTTTTGGGTAAGAAGGCCTATTTGCTTTCAACAATTTTCCCTAAAACAAATTATCTAACTTCTCTGATTCTTCATTTCTTTACCCAGAAATGGGATTAACAATAACCAGCCTGCCAACCTCATAGCAGTTGTGAACTTATATACATATATATATATATTTTTTTTTCTATTTGTCAATTGTTTTTCAACAAAGCTGGAGAAAAAAGAGAATTATAGAGATTATGGTTAGATGGAGATTCTATGCAGATAGTTTTAGGACTAAATTCTGCAGAGTTTTCTGCAGTGTTGATTTGTGTTGTCCCCAATGATTCTAATAAGCATTCTTGTTTTTTTTTTTTTTTTGTGGTGTAGATATGTAGATATATGATATGTAAGCAGTACAATTAATTGAGTGCTTCATATGTAGTGACTCACCTTTTATCAACTAGGCTGATTTACAGCTAGGCGGTTTGCTGTTAGTTAGGGCATCACTGGGAAATTCTTGTTTGTATTACTTTTTATTTATATGTTAAGTATAAAATTGATTTCTTTATACTTGGATTCAGATTAATTGCAGTATTGAAAGATGATAATGAACTGCTAATGCAGACAGAAAATGGAGCTGCAACTCTAGTTTGCTACATAGCCACTGAAAAGAACCCTTTTTGTTTATTGAGAAAAAAGCAAAATAACAACCGTAATAGTGTCTATTTTTTCTTTCATTTAGAAATGACTGGAATGGATGTAATTGTTATTAAAAAGACAATTTGTTTTGTGAAACAAAGAGATTCCTCACCTTATTATTTCTTGCCCCTATTCTGTAGTGGCTAATATTAAAATATTACATTATTTATATTCTATAATATAAAATATTATATTATTATACTACTGTTTGATACTATAACAAAATGAATGAGTTTTTAGTGCTTAACTAGTAATTTAATAATTCTCAATGAAGGTTCAAAATACACAAAGGAGCCAGGTCGGGTAGCACTTGCCTGTAATTCCAGCCCTCTGAGAGGCTGAAGCAGGAAGATCACAAATTTGACTCCATTCTGGACAACGTACTGACTTAGTGAGACCCTGTCTGAAAATAAAATATAAAAAGGCCTGCAGATGTAGGTCAGTGCGAAAGCCCTAGGGTCAATTCCTAGTACTGCAAAACAAACAAACAAACAAGAAACAAGCCCAAAACCAAAACCAAACCATAAACAATCCCCATACAAAGATTTAATTTCTTACTAAAATATGTGATCCTTTTAAAAGAACATGACAGAAAGAATTGCCCACAAAAAATTACACCTTGACTATATAGTCTAATTAAAATATGGGTTACAGAATATTAGATATTTATTGCTGTGTGTTATGACTTGTGTCTACATGTCCCCCAAAGCCTCCCACAATAGTAGGTGGGGCTTTTCAGAGGTGGATTGATCCAGAGTGTGTGATACTGGGATTGATTCACGTGTCTTGCTGGGATTAAGGATGCAAATGCTACCTGCCCTAGGGTAGCCTGGATAAAATAAAAGGGACAGAAAGAGGGTCATTGCTTGCTTGTTGCTTGTCGCTTGCTCTTTGCTGCCTCAATGCCTTCTGCCTTCTGCCTGCCATGAAAATTCCTCTTCTATGATCCCCTCTGCTGTGCCACTCTGCCTTGGAGCCAGCAGGCTGTGACTCAAAACCTCTACAAACTGTGATCCAAATCAACCTTTCCTCCTTTAACTTTAGGTGTTGGGTATTTTGTCTCAGCAATGAGAAAAATAACTAAGACACTCTAGAACAATCTACCACAGTTGTGGTGGCTTAAAACAGCACATACTTATTTTCCCACAGTTTCTGTAGGTCAGCAATCTGGCCACGATCTAAGTCTTTTGGTTCATGGTCTCTTGGAAGTCTGTAATCAAAGGGTAACCTGGACCTGGAGTCTCATTTGAAATCTCAACTGGTCCCAGACATAAAACTATACTATAGAGCTACAGTATTAAAGACAGCATGGTACTGGCAAAAAGACAGACCTGAGGATCAATGGAATAGGTTGGAGGATGCAGAAATAACCCCAGGCACACTCAAATACCTCATCTTTGACAATGAAATCTCAACTGGAGAGGATGTGAGTCTAATGTCACATGGTCGTTGGAAGAATTTAGTTCTTTGCAAGGTGTGAGGGCCTCGGTTCTCCGCCGTCCACTGGCTATTCTTACCACTTGGGCTTTCCACAGGGCAGATCACAACATGGCAACTTGCCTCATAAAGCCAGGTAGGGGGTCTCCTAGAAAGACAGAAATCAGTCTTACATATTGTGATATAGAAAGGACATTTTATCACCTTTGTTGGTTAAAAGCAAGTTACAAGTCTTGCTCACTTACTTTCATCGGGGGGGTTATACAAGAGTAAGAATACCAAAGGTGGGCATTACAGGGGCCATCTTAGAATCTGCTGGGTAAGTTCTATTTAATATGACATATAGCATAGCTAAAGCGAGAGAGGAAAAACTTAGATATCCAGTAACAAATCATATTCAATTATTTCTTGTCCAGAAGGAATTAATGGGAATGACTTAATAGTGTGAAAATAGAAGGAAAATTATGATGAAAGCACTATTGAAAGAACCTTTTCAAAATGGAGTTCAGAGGCCATTAGAAAGCAGGACTTATGTACTACTCTAGCTACTGTCTAAAATATGAACTTTGGTTACCGCCTTCCTTATGCTGACATAAGGAATGACTGGAATGACCAGACATTCACATTGTGTCCAGGAGTTCAAGTTGCATGTCAGGAGTCTTGTTTTATGAACATTTCTATTCTGTTCATATATTTTGTTCTTTATTTTTCACTGGTCTCTGTTTTGCCCCTGGTCCTTCTCAACCTTCAGTAGCCCACACAAGTTACCTTTGTTCCTGCTTTCCTTTGGACACTGATTCAGAGTTATCTGAACTTGCATCTCCTGAACTGCAGTTAATCATGTTGTATTACAAACAAGGCCAAACTACTAGGTGCAGTATTTTCTTCCACTGTTCTCTCCATTGTCAGTGTTATCAGCTATGAAATGAGAAAGCTTCACATCAGACCTTGGAAAAGTGGTAGAGTGGCACTTCAGAAAAGCGTTAGAGAAAATTGCAATCTTTAAAAACATTTTATTTGAATAATGCCTTTCATCAGCAAATGCTATTGATTTTGTTTTACTGGTAACTGAAATCAATAGAAATTGCACTCTCAACAGCACGTTGCCAGCATGTTCCCTCACCAAAATAGCATTGGCTAAGTAAAATAGCAATTTCTGCACATGATTAGAAATTTGCAAAAGAGGCTAAATGTGGCATTGATAGAAGTAAAGTCTTTGAATTTGAGTCATTGACTATAATTTCATCAGGTAGCTAAAAAAGCTGTTTGTATACCTAACCAGGTCAAAATACCAACTATTAAACTACTTATGACAATTAAGCCTCAAATGAACATTTTCTATGCAAAACCATTTTTATTTGTTTTGACCACTAGCAAAGACTGAAAAAGCACGAAAGAGGAGAGATTTGTAGTTATGACTTCAACAATGTTTGAATTGAGTTATGGTTAGTGAATGGAATTTAATAAGATTGAGAGTAAGTTCATTAGCTTGTATCATGGGTGGTCAGGAAAATTCTATTTTAAAAATGTAATTTAGTTAATCTGCCGAAGAAAATGCCGTGGGAAATGGACGCTCTCTGCCTGTAAGGGTGGTTTGAATAAGTTGGAGTATTTCAAGCAGCAATGGAGCTGTGTATGAAAGGCAGAAGGTAAACTTCATACTTTTATTTTTAATTTTTTAGCGGTCCTGGGAATCAAACCCAAGTCTCTCACATGGTAGGCAAGTGCTGTACCACTGAACTACATCTTCAGCTCTGAAAGTTATGCTTTAAATGTGCCAGTCTATCCTAGAATATTGATATTATACATCTACATAAAATACATATAATGTATAATATCTTCTTGTAGGTTCAAAAATTCTAAATAGAAATGGTTAATAAATGAATCAACAAGATTTGTTACCAGAACACCAAGCAGACTAAAATATAATCCAAGCCACGTGATTACAGAGGACATTCTCACATTCTGGAGGCAGTGTAAGTCAGACAAAAACTGCATTATCTTTTTCCCTGCAGAGAACAGAACTTCACAGCAACTGAAGTGAAGGTTTGGTATCTTGATGGGGCTCTGCTTTGTCATTGTCCTTGGTATGTTCTCTAAAGTACAAACAGGAAAATTCTCTTCTGAATACATAATGAAGTAAGGTTTTAGCAAAGTCTTACAGAAATTTATGTCTTCTAATCTCTAAGACAGAATTGAAGAATGGGAAGCACTTGGCTGAAAGAATACAGGGTTAGTACTGAAGAAAATGAAATAAAAAACCAAAAGCATAGGAAAGTTGAGGTCTTGTGTATATGAAGTATTTGCCCTGGATGATAAATACTTCTTCCAAATTCTGATTGTGTGGTTTCTATTTCAGGATAAATCTTCTTTGAAGCTTTAAACATTATCTATATCTATCTATTTATCCATAAAATAAGGTTGTGAGTTTTGTCCAAGAATTCAGTTTAGTCTTGAGACAGGGTCTTTTTTTTTTTTTTTTTTTGGTGCTGGGGATTGAACTCGGGTCCTTGTGTTTGCAAGGCAAGCACTTTAACCACTGAGCTAAATCCCCAGCCCCTTCAGTTTAGTCTTATAAATCATAAATTTAAATGTTAAATCATCTATGATTTGTCCAGCTTAGGATATTGGCATTTAAAAACCCATCCTATCACATTCTAGACTCAAAGCTTTAGTCATTTGAAGGCATATTCTTAGAGGTCTGTCCATTCTAATTATATGTATTCATTTGTAATTTTTATTTATAAGAATGAGGAACAACTTCTTTCTCCTCCCTCTTCTCTTTTTTTTAAATTTTATTTTAAACCAAGAACATGTATTGGTACATTTTACATATAACGGTTATATTCATCACATTTATTTTGTACCTGTACATGATGCATCTTGGTTCTCCCCCTCTTCCCCACCCCTCTCCTCTGTTCCCTTCCTCCCTATTTACAGCAGGTTCATTCATAATTTTCCATATTTTCCCTTTCCCTTTTCTTTCCTTTGCTGCCTTTCTGCTTTCTTTCTAGTACTCCTCTCCTTTGTATATTATCTTCCTTTTATATAATATCTATTCCACCTCTA